>JAUMJK010001475.1:0-18889 GCA_033558105.1 Coccyzus lansbergi | reverse complement strand
GGCTAAGAGCTATCTGCACATGGAGCCACGCCCCCTCTATGCCGCCTGCACTGGGAGCTCCGCCCTCCCCCGCTCCGTCCGCCTCCTTCCCGGCGTGCTCCACGCGAGGGGACTTTTCGGGGCCGGGGTGGGGGGGAGGCGCGCAGGCTCCGCGCGCGCCGTTTCCGCTTCCGCCCCGAAGCGCCGTCACCGTCAGGGGCCGCCGCTGCCGCCACAGGGCCCCGGGGCCTGCAGGGGCGCCCCGCCCCGCCCCGGTGAGAGGAGGGGAGGGGGAGATGAAGGGGGAGGGAACCCCGGGGCCTGCGCGGGGGGAGTCCCTCATCCAGTTAAGGGGGAGGGGAGGGCTGGGGTGGGGGTGGGGGTTGGTGGTGAGGAGGCCGTGGATGAAGCGGGGAGGGAACGGGGGAGGCAATGAGTGAGGGAACGGGACAACGGGGAGTCGGGGCGGGGGCAGGAGGGACGGGGGACCCCGGGGCCTGCGGTGGTGGGGGGGGGGCGGGCGCGGTGTGGGGAAAGGGGAAGCACCGGAGGGGGAACACTGGCCTGGGAGGGATGAAGGGAGATGGAACTATGGGCCCTACGGGGATCAAAGGGGGAACTCCTAGGGATGGGAGAGTGAGGAGTGAGGGGAATGGGGCAGCGGAGGGACGGGGGGAGGGCACTGGGAAGGCTGTGGGTGAGGGGGAAGGGGGCACTGTCAGAAGGGGAGGCTGAGCAGATCCCTCCATGTGGCCCTGTCACCGTGATCCACCCGTGACCCCACTGACTGTTTCTTTTTGCCCCCTCGAAGGAAGACGTTGGGGCAGCAGCAGTGCCGGAGCAGCCGCCTCAGCCTCACAGCACCTCAGGAGACGAGTTGCGAGGACAGTCGGTGCCTGAATTTGTGGATTCCCCAGCAAGATCCCTGCTGATCCTGTTGAAGCTGTCGAGTCTGAGATTACAGGTAAAATCCTGTAACTGTGCTCATTTGGAGCTACTTTTTAATTATCTCTGGGAAAGCTGCTGTGAAAACATGAGGCTGCGTGGATGGTTTGGCTTATGGTTGGACTCGATGATCTGATGGGTCTCTTCCAACCTGGTGATTCTATGATTCTGGCCCCCGTGTTGCTGCTCTGAGTCTGTGGGTTTGTTTCCATCACCTGTTCACTGACCCTAAACGGAGAAATGCTTCATTAGATCTGACTCCCAGTTCTCTGTTTTGATAGGAAGAACCATGATTGATCAGTTTTCTTTTTAACTAGACCCTCGTTAACTCAAAGGCTCTACAGGCCCTTAACCCAAAGGCTCTACAGGCCCTTTTGCGTAGGGAAGAAACGCTGAGGTCAAACATGTTTAAGAAGATTTTCTCCCGTTTCCAGATAAAGGAGACTTGGTTTCCAAATCAGATTAGGGCCTGGGCACGTAATTAAACGTTATTGCATCCGAGGCTGTGCCTGATGGTGTGAGGGCCGCTAGCGATTAACGGTGAGAAATCTTGGCCTCGGAAAAGCTGGAATTTCAGCTTTGCCGTGGCCTTTAAGCAGTGAGCACGGAGGCAGTCGGGCGCGTGCCGAGCTTTGACGTCTCAGGGAAGCGAAGCGTGTTCAAAAGAACCTGTAAAACGGGAAAGAGATGGATTAAGAGTGAGCGAGTGCGGGAGGTGGTTCTGTATCTGCTTGGCTTGCATTGAGACCCACCAAGCCTGTGGGTCTTTAGGGACGGGGCTGGAAAAAAGCCAAGGGGTTCATAGAATCATAGAATCACCAGGTTAGATGAGACCCACCGGATCATGGAGTCCAACCATTCCCATCAATCACTAACCCATGTCCCTCAGCACCTCATCCACCTGTCCCTTAAACCCCTCCAGGGAAGGGGCCTCAACCTCCTCCCTGGGCAGCCTCTGCCAATGACCAATCACCCTTTCTGGGAAGAATTTTGTCCTGATGTCCATCCTGACCCTCCCCTGGCAGAGCTTGAGGCCATTCCCTCTTGTCCTGTCCCCTGTCCCTTGGCAGAAGAGCCCAACTCCCTCCTCTCCACAATCTCCTCTCAGGGAGTCCCAGAGAGCAATGAGGTCTCCTCTCAGCCTCCTCTTCTCCAGGAGAAACACACCCAGCTCTCTCAGACGCTCCTCTTCTTCTCCAGCCCCTCACCAGCTTTCTTGCTCTTCTGTGGACTTGCTCCACAGCCTCAACATCCTTCTTGTGGGGAGGGGCCCACAACTGACCCCAGGATTCGAGGAGCAGTCTCCCCAGGGCCCAGTCCAGAGGGTGTAGAACCTCCCTGGCCCTGCTGGTCATATCATGTCTGATCGAAGCCAAGCTGCCCTTGGCCTTCTTGGCCAACTGGGCCCCTGCTGCCTCCTCTTCAACCAACCCCCCCCAGGTCCTTCTCCTCCAGGCACTTTCCAGCCAGACTTCTCCTAGTCTGGAGCTGCTCAGGGTTGTTGTACCCCAAGTACAGGACCCGGTGTTTGGCCTTGTTAACCCTCCTGCCGTTGGTCTCAGCCCATGGATCCAGCCTGGGCGCACTTCTGGCTCCTGGTCAGTCACTGTCGACCAACACCCCCAGGTCCTTCTCTTCCAGGCAGCTTTCCAGCCAGACTTCTCCTAGTCTGTAGGTCTGCATAGGGTTGTTGTGCCTGGAGTTGTGTGTTCAGAGTGGAGCCGAGGCCTGAAGGTGCTCACTGAGTGTCTGTTTTCCGTTGGGGAAGGCTGGTGGGACACACAGTGAACACCTTCCAGTTAGATTTTCCTCTGCAAGTTTTCTTCTCAGGCTCCTTGCTGCTCAGGCCCTTCCTCCCTGCGCAGCTCACTCTTTTCATAGAATCATAGAACAACCAGGTTGGAAGGGACCCATTGGATCATCGAGTCCAACCATTCCTACCAAAGTCCAACCATTCCTATCAAAATAATTTCAAAAAAAATTTTCAGCTCATGTTTTAAAAATAAAGGAGCAAAACCCATCTCTTGAGAGCTTCTACGGCTCTTAAGCTTCCTCAGGGAAAAGCTTGGCGCTGAAGCGAGGATAATCCGATGTTTCCTTTCGCTGAGCTGTGGTTTTCTCACCTGACGTCTTCACAGGTCTGAGCAGGATCATTCGCTTCAGGCCTGGCCAAGATGTCGCTCTCCAAGAGGGAGTTGGATGAGCTGAAGCCATGGATCGAGAAGACGGTGAAGCGAGTGCTGGGCTTTTCGGAGCCGACTGTCGTCACCGCAGCTCTCAACTGCGTCGGGAAAGGCATGGACAAGAAGAAGGCAGCCGGTACGTCCCGTGGGTGCCGGGTGGACCCTGCAGCAGAGCCAAGTGGAGCCAACAGACCCTCACAGAACATCTGGAAAAGCCTCGGATCCGATATAGACACGCTCCCTCTGTTCCCAGAAGGAAAATTGAATTTAAGACCTTTTTTTCCCCTTGAAAACCCTAATTGAACCTGTGGCTTTCCTTGTTTTTAAGCTTTAGAGCCTTGTTTTTTCACTTCTCGAGGCCTGGACTCCTTTAATCCTTCAGAATCTAAAGCTCCTGACAGCAGGATCTGCAGGTCCTGTAGGATTCAGAGGGTTGAATTCACCTTTAAGTGTTTTACAGCTTCGCTAAAGTCCCTGTGGATTCTCCCCCTCATCCCACACAGAGAATTCTGAACTGACACGACTCCTTCTCTTTTCCAGACCACCTCAAGCCCTTCCTGGACGATTCCACCCTGCGATTTGTTGACAAGCTCTTTGAGGCGGTTGAGGAAGGCCGGAGCTCCAGGCATTCTAAATCCAACAGCGATCGGAACCGGAAGCGCGAGCTGAAGGTGATTATTGATTATTGATTGCTTCTTTCCCTGTGGTTTGGTGGTCGTGGAGGCAGCGCTGGTGCTCTAGCCACACTCTCCTCTTCCAGAGGTACTTCCCGCAATGCTTTTAACGTTCAAGAGAAAAGACCTTTCTCCATGATGAAGTGTGTGAGCCTTTACCTTTCGGTTCTCTGCGCCGCTGGAGGAGGCAGCACCGAGCTCTCCTGGTGGCCGAGCCTCAACCTTCTGATTTCTTTCTGCTCAGCTCGTGTGGCAGATTCACTCCGCAGAGCTCCAGGGTCTCCATTTTGCTTTGTGCTCTTGCGCTGGGTTTTCCCTGGAAGCTTGGGCTGTGTGCTTCTAGCACCTTCCCATCGCTTTTCCTTGCCCAGATGCGTGAGTGTTTCACTCTGGTGGGTGATCCGGGGGGTTTCCATTCTCCATTTCCATCTGAAATCTGCAGAGGGTGTTGTTGGAGAGTTGTTGTAGCAGCAGGTTGTTGACCACGAGGTTTTAATGTCTCTCTGGTGTTTCCAACCTTAATGCTTCTCCGGGATGGTGGAAGTTGCACACATTCAGACCTGTTTTCACCCACTTTCTTCTCTTGAAGGCTTCACTTGCCATCTGGAATTGTGTTTTCCCATCACTTGTGTGCTGAGTTGAAGAGGGGTTCTCTCCATGCTGCTCCCCACTCGCAGAGTCCATCTCCTTCTGCTCTTTTCCAAGACAATTTGATAGGAATGGTTGGACTCGATGATCCAGTGGGTCTCTTCCAACCTGGTGATTCTGTGATTCTCTGTGACAGTTTCGGGCAACGCTTAACCTTGTGATGCAGTTCAGGATTTAGATCTTAGCTGTGTTAGGACACAACTGCGTCCAGTCCCTGTCTTCCTTTGGAAACTTGTTCTCCTGCTGTCCGGACAAGGCATTAACTGGGTCTCATCCGTGTCTCAGCTAATTAATGTTGTGATAAATCAGCTCCCAGCCTGTGGAGCCGGCACAGCCCATGGAGCTGCCACGCAATCTGATTTAGTGACTCGGGTTTAGCTCCAGGTGTCCCAGTGCCCGAGAGCGGCAGCAGCTTAAAGGACTTTGTTCTCCTGTAGCTTTTGTGGTGCCATAAGCATGTTTCCTGGAATCATCCTAGAATGGCTTGGAGCAGAAGGAACCTCAAAGGAGTGCCGACCCCCTGCTATGGATTGGGTTTCTTTGAGTGTTCCCATGTTGCATTTCTGCTTTAATTTGTGTGTTGGGCAGCCTCACGCTGTGCTGAGCTGCCATCCTGCTGTTGGAAAGTGAGGTTTCAGCTGGATCGGTGGATCTGGGCTGCTCCTTTTGCTTTGGATCTCTTGGGGAGATGGCAGAGAGATAGGGATGTCCTCATTCCCATCCCTATGGGGTGTTCCGGGGCGGCAGGATCACCATCTGCTGCCCCATGGCACAGCCGACACATGTGGATCTTTGCCTTTCTTCGCAAGTTGAAGTCCTCTCTTCCTCCTGCTCAGAACTGGAGCACTGCAAGGCGGAGAGGGAGCAGCATCGTGTTCAGAGCAGATCTCGCGTTGGGGCCGGGTTCAGAGCAGGAGGTGGTTGAGTCACCTTCCCTGGAGTTGTTTAAGGCACGGGTGGATGAGGTCTTCAGGGACTTGGTTTAGTGTTTGCTAGGAATGGTTGGACTAGAAGATCCGATGGGTCCCTTCCAACCTGGTTGGTTGTTCTATGATTCTATGATTCCTCTCCAGCAGAGCATCCGCTGGGTCGTCTTGCGGGAGTTTGGAGGGTCAATGGCGTTCCCAGCTCACCCCAGGATAGCAGCAGACTAGATAGCAGATCTATTCTCTTCTCTTGCCTCTTGGTGTGAGGCCGGGCATCCCGCCTGCCAAATCCCACCCTCTCTCTCCGGAATTGCCGTTCTTGGAGCGGCTCCATCACGATCTGGGTCTCTCCTGACCCTGCTGTAAGACGAGATGCCCTGGCGAGGTGGCCGATCACGGTCACGCTCACAGTCTGGCTTCCCCCGACCGCAGCAGAGGTTTTAGAGATGAATTTGTCCTCGCAGACCGAGCTCCTTTAGCACAGAGCAGTGGATTTATCCAGAACCGATGGCGCTGGCTGCCCTCAACGTGCTGTCTGGCCTCTCTCTCTCTCCTGGTTAATTCCCATGGGGTAGGTCATTGGCTTGGGAAGTTTCAGGAACTAAAACGTAACGGTTTACACACTTTATACTATGGGCAAGTCCTTTCTCTTGAACTTGTAGGTTTTCCAAGAAGTACCTGTGTCTGGATGAGGAAGTGTCCTTGTAGGATACGAACCGTTATAGTGAAGAAGGGATTGCAACTAACGCTTACAACCGGTGTGTATATTTTCTTTTCAAATAACACCTCCACACACACTTTACAAATAACACGGTTGCATGGACAAATCCAATTTACCGCACACACACACCAGGCACGGAGTAGCTGAAATCCCCAACTGGGCTTTCCCAAGCTGGGATGTGCCGGAACGGTGCCATGTCCTGGCTCCGTGAGGTGCTGGTCTCTTCTCCCAAGTGGTTGGTTTAGATTAGACATCAGGAAAAATTTCTTCACCAAAAGGGTTCTCAGGCATTGGCAGAAGCTGCCTGGGAAGGTGGTGAAGTCCTCATCCAGATGTGCTCAGGAATATGGTTTTGTAGCTGAGAGGTGCAGTTGGGCTGGATGATCTCAAAGTTCTTTTCTGACCGAGTAATTTTATGATTCTCTAGAGCAGCTTAGTTTGAGCACAGTGTCTTTGGATCTGAGCCACAGTTGACTGAGTCAAAGGGACCTGACCAGGCTGGATCCATGGGCTGAGACCAACAGCAGGAGGGTTAACGAGGCCAAATGGCGGCTCCTGCACTTGGGGCACAACAACCCTGAGCAGCTCCAGACTAGGAGAAGTCTGGCTGGAAAGTGCCTGGAGGAGAAGGCCCTGGGGGTGTTGGTTGAAGAGGAGGCAGCAGGGGCCCAGGTGGCCAAGAAGGCCAAGGGCATCTTGGCTTGGATCAGACCCGGCGTGGCCAGCAGGGCCAGGGAGGTGATTCTCCCTCTGGACTCAGCCCTGGGGAGACTGCTCCTCAAATCCTGGGGTCAGTTGTGGGCCCCTCCCCACAAGAAGGATGTTGAGGCTCTGGAGCGAGTCCAGAGAAGAGCAATGAAGCTGGAGAAGGGGCTGGAGAAGAAGAGGAGTGTCTGAGAGAGCTGGGAGTGTTTATCCTGGAGAAGAGGAGGCTGAGGGGAGACCTCATTGCTGTCTGGGACTCCCTGAGAGGAGGTTGTGGAGAGGAGGGAGCTGGGCTCTTCTGCCAAGGGACAGGGGACAGGCTGAGAGGGAATGGCCTCAAGCTCCACCAGGGGAGGCTCAGGCTGGACATATGAAAAAATTTCTTCGCAGAAAGGGTGATTGGTCAGTGTGAGAGGCTGCCCAGGGAGGGGGTTGAGTCCCCTTCCCTGGAGGGGTTTAAGGTGTGGGTGGACGAGGTGCTGAGGGACATGGGTTAGTGATTGATGGGAATGGTTGGACTCCATGATCCAGTGGGTCTTTTCCAACCTGGTGATTCTGTGAAGCGTGAGGCAATGCCACCGCTCTCCTGGCCAGCAGCAGGTCTGGGGCTGCATCCTCCTTTTGGACAGGAGACGGTAGAACCCTTCAGCAAACCCTGAAGTTGGCAAAAGTCATGGAAACCATTTTATCCCTGTCAGGCCAGCTCCTGGTCAGGCCTTTTCCATTTCTCCAGGTAGCTGAGCGAGACCTTAAATCTTCTCAGTGCCATAAAAGCTTTTTCCTCTGTGGGGCCAGCAGTGGGTTTTCCACAGGCAGAGCCCTGTGATGTCGCTGTTCTTTGAGCTCTTGCATCAGTTGTCACTGGTGCCTCTGTTGGGTGACCACGAGATTCCCAGTAGATCAACGCTGATCCGCATGGTGGTGTCTCATCTTGAAATACTGGTTATGATTTAATTTTAACCTCACTTATCCCCTCCTTCTCTCCTTTTCTGTTAGGATGTGTTTGGTGATGACTCCGAGGTATCCAAGGAATCTTCTGGCGTCAAGAAGCGGCGCATCCCGCGATTTGAGGAGGTGGAGGATGAGCCGGAGGTCATTCCAGGCCCACCGTCCGAGAGCCCCGGGATGCTCACCAAGCTCCAGGTCGGTCTGACTGGGCTGTGAGCTCTGATCCAGAACAGAGCTTGGCCCTGCCCAGTATTCCGCATCCTGATAGATTTTCATGTTTACTTTGACTTAATTCCTATCATGAACCAAGCAAGCAAACGGCAAGTTGGTATCCTTGAAACTCCGTTTGCTGCAGTTGTCACCCGTGTTCCCTTTTCTGCTGCTCATGTGTTACCCTAATGATGTTGTGAATGGCTTTTTTTGCTTAAATGGGAGTAAACGAGCTCGGCAAAGAGCCTTCGTGCCGTTTGGTTCCTTCCTGGCAGCTGGAGGTCGTTGATGAGAGCGGTTTGAGACAACTCGGTTCACTCTGAGCTCACTGAGTGCGTTTGCAGCTGTAAAAAGGTGCCGAGAGCCCCTTGGAAGGGAAATTCACCATCCGATGTTCTCCCTGCAGATCAAACAGATGATGGAGGCAGCCACACGGCAGATTGAAGAGAGGAAAAAGCAGCTGAGTTTCATCAGTCCTCCCACACCACAGGTACCACCCGCAAATCCCACAGTCCCCGTTCCCACTAGGGTGTCTTGGCTGGAACAGGCACCTCACAAACCTTTCTCTCTCGACAGCCAAAAATTTCTTCTTCGTCGCAATCGGAGCGTCTCCCCATTGGCAACACGATCCAGCCTTCCCAGGCGGCGACGTTCATGAACGACGCCATCGAGAAGGCCCGGAAAGCTGCGGAGCTGCAGGCCAGGATCCAGGCACAGCTGGCCCTGAAACCAGGGCTCATCGGCAACGCCAACATGGTGGGACTGGCCAACCTGCACGCCATGGGCATCGCGCCGCCGTGAGTCCCTGCCGCCTGTGGGGCCATCCTGGCAGCGTAACACTCGGCTGCCATCCCAGGGGATGGACAAAGGCAGCTCCGGGTCCCTGAGAGTGGCCTTAGTGGAAGGAGCAAATTTAAAGAGGAGAAATGGAGGTTACTCCTTCCTCGAGTGAGACTCTCCCAACTTCTGCGCTTGGGATTTGAGTCTTTTCTGCGGGTGTAGATGAGATGTAGTGTTGAGGAGAATGATGGGATGGCTTGAAAGGGACCTCGAAACCCATCCAGGCTGTGGTCAGGGACACCTCCCACTGCATCAGGGGCTCCAAGCCCCATCCAGCCTGCCCTTGAACCCCTCAAGGGATGGAGCGACCTGGGCCAGGGCCTCCCCACCCTCACAGCAAAACATTTCTCCCCAAGATCTCATCTCAGTCTCCCCTCTTGCAGCTCCAAACCCTTTGTCCTCATCCTCTCCCTGCCCTCCCTGATCCAGAGCCCCTCCCCAGCTTTCCTGGAGCCCCTTTCAGCACTGGAAGCTGCTCCAAGGTCTCCCTGCAGCCTTCTCCAGGCTCAACAACCGCAATCCCTGAATAAGTCCTGGGCTAGTTTGTTACTTACCATGGAAATAAAGGTTTTATTTCCTCTGAGTTAACACCATGATCACATTTTAATGCCCCGTATCTTGTCTTGCCCCAGGAAAGTGGAGCTGAAGGATCAGACAAAGCCTACGCCACTGATCTTGGATGAGCAAGGCCGAACTGTTGATGCGACTGGTAAAGAGATTGAGTTGACTCACCGCATGCCAACCCTAAAAGCAAACATCCGAGCTGTGAAGAGAGAGCAGTTCAAACAGCAGCTTAAAGAAAAGCCCTCGGAAGATATGGAGTCGAACACTTACTTTGACCCCCGGGTCTCCATAACCCCAGCCCAGCGTCAGAAACGCACCTTTAAGTTCCATGAAAAAGGCAAATTTGAGAAAATTGCCCAGAGGTTGCGAACGAAGGTATTTGAGGTCTTGCCATGCTACCTGACAGCACCCAAGTGAGGGCTTGGTTCGGGATGGGAGATTCCTCTCCTCTCCTGGGATGCGAAGGGAGCCATGATGGCTCTTAGGAAGCAAAGCTTCTCAGGAAAAGTCACCTGGAACTTTTCTGTCAACGTCAGAAAGGGAAAGTGTGCGAGGAAAGTGTTTCCTTAGACCTTTTAGAGCAACTTCCAGTGCTGAAAGGGGCTCCCAGAAAGCTGGGGAGGGGCTCTGCATCAGGGAGAGAATGAGGGGAACGGTTTCAAGCTGCAAGAGGGAAGATTGAGATGAGATCTTGATGAGAAATATTTTGCTGTGAGCGTGGGGAGGCCCTGGCCCAGGTTGCCCAGAGCAGGGGTGACTGTTTCATCCCTGGAGGGGTTCAAGGGCAGGTTGGATGGGGCTTGGAGCCCCTGATGCAGTGGGGGGTGTCCCTGCTTGTGGCAGGGGTGGAATTGGATGGGTTCGGAGGTCCCTTCCTACCTAAACTATTTGGTGATTCTGTAATGTTCAAGTTCTTGGGGAGAAGGAGAGAGAGGAGCTCCATTAGAGAGAAAAGTCCAGGGATACAATGCCTAGGGCAGCATTCCCCTGGGATTGTTCCATTCCCCAAGAAAGCTCAGTTGGGAGACTAGATTTTGGGAGAGAATTGCTCCATTAGACACAGAGTCCAAGGATACGATGCCTGGGGAGAAAAGCCTTCATCTGGGGTCTTCTGGGGTTGGACTTGAGGATCCGGTGGGTCTCTTCCAACCTGGTTATTCTATGATTCTGAAACTCCCGGAAGATTCAATAACGAGACAGGATTTTTGTCAGGTTTGTGAGCTTCCGCTGCCACGTGTGGTGTGGTTTCTTCCCCAGGCTGCTTTGCATCAGTTTAGAACATAAATAAATCACGAGGTGCCTAGGTGTTGTGCTTATCCTGAAGGCTTTGGAGTGACCTTTGATGTGGCATTTTCCTCTCCGTGCTTTCAGGCTCAACTAGAAAAGCTGCAGGCGGAGATTTCGCAAGCTGCCAGGAAGACCGGGATCCACACGTCCACCAAGTTGGCGCTTATCACCCCAAAGAAGGAGCTGAAAGAGGGAGAGATCCCGGAAATCGAGTGGTGGGATTCCTACATCATCCCAAACAACGCGGACTTGTGAGTCATTCCTTTGTTTGGTTTGGATTGTTCTGCTGCAGGAGGGAAGTTTGGAGCTTCTCATGGCTAACGGGGTCTGTGGAGTGGCAGGATCTGCTGGAGCTGATTTCGTTTCTAAGGTCCTGGGGCACTAGGTTTGCTCCCAAATCTGTCCTCATTCATTTCCTTCACCTTCCCTGGAGGTGTTTAAGACACGGGTGGATGAGGTCTTGAGGGACTTGGTTTAGTGTTTGATAGGAATGGTTGGACTAGAAAGATCCGATGGGTCCCTTCCAACCTGGTTGCTTTATGATTCTAAGGTCCAGGAGCACTAGATTAGCTCCCAAATCTGTTTTGAGGCTGGTGGTAGGCTTGCCCTTTCTCCCTTTCAGAGGCCGTTCCTCCAGCAACCCCGAATGTGCCAGCAATGGAGTTAGAGGGATTTTTTGGCCCCAAATTGGTGCTGTGTTTTGTTTTATTCCAAACATGAGCGTCTGTACGAGTCTTGTTGACAGTGGAGCTGTGGGAAGCCTCCTTCCTAATCCTGAGGTGTGGGTGGGTGTTCCCCTGGGGATTGACACTGCATTTCTGTGTCTTCTACACCACATCAAGCAGTTGTGCTTCCTAAGGGAAGCGTTAGAGGATTTTTTTCCATGGTTTGCGTTTACGGGAACGCAGGGGATTCAGGCTGGCAGCTTTGCAGTGACACCCTCCTCTCTCCTTTCTAGAAAAGGTGGAACTTCTTCAAAGAAAGATGAGTACTTCGGGATCACAAACCTCGTGGAGCACCCGGCTCAGCTCAGCCCGCCAGGTACGGCCCCAGTTTTGGGATGTAAATTGGAGACAAAAGTGCTCTGAGCAGCTGGGGCGCTGTGGGGTGAAGCCCTGCAAGTCCCCACTTGTAGCACTGCAGCCCAGCGTCTCCTGCCCCTGAGGGCAGAACGAATCACATGAAGATAAGCCAGAAAGGTGGCAGAGAGAGCTGAAATCATAGAATCCTGGAGTGGTTTGGGTTGGAAGGGATGCCAAAGCCCATCCAGTCCCAACTCCCACAGCATCAGGGGCTCCAAGCCTCATCCAACCTGGCCTTGAACCCTTCCTGGGATGGAGCAACCTGGGCTAGGTCCTCCCCACCCTCACAGCTAAACATTTCTCCCCAAGATCTCATCTCAGTCTCCATTCTTTCAGCTCAAAACTACTCCCCCTTATCCTCTCCCTGATCCAGAGCCCCGCCCCAGCTTTCCTGGAGCCCCTTTCAGCACTAGAAGCTGCTCTAAGGTCTCCCCACAGCCTTTTTTTTCCAGGCTGAACAAGCCCAACTCATTGAAAGTGAGAGGGAGTCTCCCCTCGGTTTAGAAACCTATAAAGCCTGTGGCAGCCGCCAATTCCTTGCTTCCCCATCATGCTCTGCGCTGACTGCTCTCCCCATGCAGACACAAGCTCCTTGTCTTGACCAGGATGGTGTGGACCTGCTGAAGAAAAGAACATAAAATAACCACAGGGTTTTCTCCTGCTTCTTCCGAAGCTTCCTGTTGTTTACCTTGTTTCATTTATCTTCCCAGTGGACAGCGACACCCCAGTGACCCTGGGGGTTTATTTAACCAAGAAGGAGCAGAAGAAATTACGGCGACAGACTCGGAGGGAAGCCCAGAAGGAGCTGCAGGAGAAAGTCAGGCTGGGCCTGATGCCACCGCCAGAGCCCAAAGGTAAATGACTGCTGCAGGCTCTATAGGATCGCGTGGATCCACGGATTCCTGAGTGCTGGGGTCAGGTTTGGAGCTGCCGGCGTGCCCAGTGTCGCTGTGCTTCTCCATTATGGTATTCAGGAGGCACTCACAGCACCTCTCGCGTTTCCCTTGCAGTACGGATCTCGAACCTGATGCGAGTGCTGGGGACAGAAGCCGTTCAGGATCCCACAAAAGTCGAAGCTCATGTCAGAGCGCAGATGGCGAAGAGACAGAAGTAGGTGGCACATTGGCCAGTGACAAGTGGTGTCCCCAGGGCTCAGTGCTGGGTCCAGCCCTGTTCAGTGTCTTCATCAATGACCTGGATGAAGGCATCAAGTGCTCCCTTAGCAAGTTTGCGGGTGACACTAAGCTGGGTGGAAGCTGGATCTGCTGGAGGGTTGGGAGGCCCTGGGGCGAGTCCAGAGAAGAGCAAGGAAGCTGGTGAAGGGGCTGGAGAAGAAGAGGAGCAGCTGAGAGAGCTGGGGGTGTTTATCCTGGTGAAGAGGAGGCTGAGGGGAGACTTCATTGCTCTCTGCAACTCCCTGAGAATTGGTTGTGGAGAGGAGGGAGCTGGGCTCTTCTCCCAAGGGACAGGGGACAGGCTGAGAGGGAATGGCCTCAGGCTCCACCGTGGGAGGGTCAGTCTGGACATCAGGAAAAAGATCTTCACCTAAAGGGTCATTGGGCAGTGTGAGAGGCTGCCCAGGTAGGTGGTTGAGTCCCCTTCCCTGGAGGAGTTTAAGGGACGGGTGGATAAGGTGCTGAGGGACATGGGTTAGTGATTGATGGGAATGGTTGGGCTGAATGATTGGTGGGTCTCCCAATCTAGTGATGCTATGATTCTATGATCCTATGATTTGGTGTTGGTCACTCACGGTCAGAGTTAGTGCTTGTGATGTGTTTGTAGAGAGCTAGCTGCTTTGAATGACCCCTCGAGGCTGGGAGGAGCTGGGTCTTGCTGATCTTGCTCTATGATGACAATCACAGTTGTTGTTATTACTAATTAATGAAAGTTAATTGAACTAGTGGCTGTTTTAAAATGCCACCATGCCTTTAATTCAGGCAGAGATCTGGGAAATCTGCTGCTGGGTAGGATTCTGGGTTGTGGAATCATAGAATGACCAGGTTGGAAGAGACCCACCGGGTCATCAAGTCCAACCATAAATCAAAGGAATCAATAGAATGAACATCTTAGAAAGGGAAGGATCCATCCTGATGCCACTGCGGATGCAATGTAGGCTGCCTTTTGCTTATTGCTGTGTTTATCTTTGCATCCAGAGCTCACGAAGAAGCGAACGCCGCGAGGAAGCTCACGGCAGAACAGCGGAAAGCGAAGAAGATCAAAAAACTGAAAGAAGATGTTTCGCAGGGCGTTCACATAGCTGTGTACAGGTGAGTGTCGTGCCTCTTCCTAAATACACCTGGCAAACACCTTGTTGGAAGGAGCTGATGGAGAGAAACAGCCGTGAGCAGCTCCGTCAGGAATTAAAGGATCCCATCTGGCAGCAATTACACTGTCCCGAAAGGTGTGGACCTGTTGGAGTGAGCCCAGAGGCCACGGAGATGATGTGAGGGCTTGAGAATCTCCTGTATGAGGCCAGACTGAGAGAGGTGAGGTGGTTCAGCCTGGAGAAGGCTGTGGGGAGACCTTAGAGCAGCTTCCGGTGCTGAAAAGGGCTCCAGGGAAGCTGGGGAGGGGCTCTGGATCAGGGAGAGGATGAGGGGAATAGGTTTGAGTTGTAAGAGGGGAAATTGAGATGAGATCTTGGGGAGAAATGTTTTGCTGTGAGGGTGGGGAGGCCTTGGCCCAGGTTGCCTCATCCCTGGAGGGGTTCAGGGGCAGGTTGGATGGGGCTTGGAGCCCCTGATGCCGTGGGAGATGTCCCTGCTCAGGGCAGGGGTGGTACTGGATGGGCTTGGAGGTCCCTTCCAACTCAAACCAGTGAGTTTTTTGATCTCCTTGCTCTCAGAGCTGACCTGGTGCGTTGATTCCTAGAAATCAGGGACCTTCCAAGACCTCAGTGAAATGAGGATGGGAAGGGACAGGCACAGCCTGTCTGAGCAGCCCCAGAACAAACACGCAGCATTTTGAGGTGTGGGGAAAGCCCTGGCAGAGCTGGAGGAGGAGGAGGGATAACGTTCTGGATTTCACTTTGGTTTTGTTTCTTCCTGTCTTTAGGGTCAGAAACTTGAGCAATCCAGCCAAAAAATTCAAAATCGAGGCGAATGCTGGCCAGCTCTATTTAACAGGCGTGGTGGTTTTACACAAAGACGTCAACGTCGTCGTGGTAGAAGGAGGTGAGGACTTGCCAGCAGGGTTTTTGGTCACCGCACAGCGCTGAACAGCAAAAAACACCCTGAATATTGTTGACTGGGTCCAGCCCTGTTCAGTGTCTTCGTCAGTGACCTGGATGAAGGCATCGAGTGCTCCTTTAGCAAGTTTGCAGATGACACTAAGCTGGGTGGAAGCTGGATCTGCTGGAGGGTCGGGAAGCTCCAGAGGTATCTAAGCAGGCTGGATCCATGGGCTGAGACCAACAGCAGGAGGGTTAACGAGGCCAAATGGCGGCTCCTGCACTTGGGGCACAACAACCCTGAGCAGCTCCAGACTAGAAGTCTGGCTGGAAAGTGCCTGGAGGAGAAGGATCTGGGGGTGTTGGTTGAAGAGGAGGCAGCAGGGGCCCAGGTGGCCAAGAAGGCCAAGGGTATCTTGGCTTGGATCAGACACGGTGTGGCCAGCAGGGCCAGGGAGGTTCTTCTCCCTCTGGACTCAGCCCTGGAGAGACAGCTCCTTGAATCCTGGGGTCATTTGTGGGCCCCTCCCCACAAGAAGGATGTTGAGGCTGTGGAGCGAGTGCAGAGAAGAGCAAGGAAGCTGGTGAAGGGGCTGGAGGAAAAGAGGAGCGTCTGAGAGAGCTGGGGGGGTTTATCCTGGAGAAGAGGAGGCTGAGGGGAGAGCTCATTGCTCTCTGCAACTCCCTGAGAGGAGGTTGTGGAGAAGAGGGAGCTGGTCTCTTCTCCCAAGGGACAGGGGACAGGCTGAGAGGGAATGGCCTCAAGCTCCACCAGGGGAGGCTCAGGCTGGACATATGAAAAAATTTCTTCGCAGAAAGGGTGATTGGTCAGTGTGAGAGGCTGCCCAGGGAGGGGGTTGAGTCCCCTTCCCTGGAGGGGTTTAAGGGACGGGTGGATGAGGTGCTGAGGGACATGGGTTAGTGATTGATGGGAATGGTTGGACTCGATGATCCTGTGGGTCTCTTCCAACCTGATGATTCTATGACTGAGGGTTAGTGGAGGGCCAGGAAGCGAGGAGGCTGTTTGAGGCTCCCTTAAGTGCAGCTGTAACGAGGTTAGCACTGAGTGCAGAGCGAAATGCAATCAGAAAGCCAAGCGTGCTCACTGTGAAAGGGAAGAGCACTTGATTTGAGTCCTTGATGCTTTCTGAGCAGATGCGGAGAGTGAGGAGAGTGTTGGCTCTTGGGGTGACGCGGTTCCTCACGCTTTGCACAGCCCTGAGGAATTCAGTGAGGTGCTGAAGCCACCTGCTGTGCCCAAGGATGCAGGAAAAGCTCTGGGGTGTCAGTGCTGGAATGGCCTTGGCACTTTATTCACTGTTCCTGGAGCGCTGGGAAGCGCTTGTGGGCATCATTTGGCTTCTCTTTCTCTTCAGAACCCCCTAAAAATGGGGGAGGTTAAAGGAATGTTTGTGAGCACCGAGTCTTGCTTCTTCGCAGGTCCAAAAGCACAGAAGAAATTCAAACGTCTTATGCTTCATCGAATAAAGTGGGACGAGCAGACATCGAACACGAAGGGAGAAGGTGAGCATGGAGCTGGGTGCAGAGGGGTGGTGGAGCGGCTCTCACAATTCATAGAATCGTAGATCAATTCTTCTGCCTTCGCAGCTCAAAGCAGCTTTATTGGTTGGTTTTGTTTCAGACGATGACGAGTCCGATGAGGAGTCTGTTAAGAAGACAAACAAATGCTCTCTGGTTTGGGAGGTGAGTCGTGGGCGCAGTGCAACACCCAGCGGGGTGAGACTGGAGGGGAGCCAGCCCAATGGCGTCCTGGCTTGTATCAGAAACAGTGTGACCAGCAGGGCCAGGGAGGTTCTTCTCCCTCTGGACTCAGCCCTGGGGAGACCGCTCCTCAAATGCTGTGTTCAGTTCTGGGCCCCTCCCCACAAGAAGGATGTTGAGGCTCTGGAGCAAGTCCACAGAAGAGCAAGGAAGCTGGTGAGGGGCTGGAGAAGAAGAGGAGCGGCTGAGAGAGCTGGGGGTGTTTCTCCTGGAGAAGAGGAGGCTGAGGGGAGACCTCATTCCTCTCTGCAAGTCCCTGAGAGGAGGTTGTGGAGAGGAGGGAGCTGGGCTCTTCTCCCAAGGGACAGGCCGAGAGGGAATGGCCTCAAGCTCCACCAGGGGAGGGTCAGGATGGACATTAGGAGGAAATTTTTCACAGAAAGGGTGATTGTACATTGGAGCAGGTTGCCCAGGGAGGGGATTGAGTCACCTTCCCTGGAGGGGTTTAAGGGCCATGTGGACGAGGTGCTGAGGGACATGGGTTAGTGTTTGATAGGAATGGTTGGACTTGATCCGGTGGGTCTCTTCCAACCTGGTGATTCTGTGATTCTCAGCACCACAAATGCTGTTCTGAGGCTCCGGATGAGGCACAGACGTGCTGCTCCAACACTTCCCATAGCATTTCAAACCTAGACATGATTGTCTAGCGCTCCCCCCCTAATTGCATGGAAAAGTGTTGATTCCTCATTCCCCGAGCCGCGTTTCCCATTAGTTTCCTTTGGAGGTGGGTAGGAAAAGGCTCTTTTTTCTCCTCCCCAGGGCACAGCGAAGGACCGCAGCTTCGGCGAGATGAAATTTAAGCAGTGCCCCACGGAGAACATGGCACGGGAGCACTTTAAGAAGCACGGAGCTGAGCACTACTGGGACCTGGCGCTCAGCGAGTCTGTGCTGGAGTCCACAGACTGAGGGGAGGGGGCTGACACCACCGCCCCCGCCTCGCCCCACAGCCCCCTGGTTCTCCTACTGCCCCTGCGTCCCCTGGTTCTCCTCATCGCAGTGATTAAAGACATATTTTTTAAAACAGATCACTGCTAACGCTTGGTTTTGGGCCAGAGTAGTGGGGGGAAGTGGCTGCCCTGCGCTTGCCTTTAACGTCTGTGGATAAGATGCTGCGCAGGGAGGAGCCGAGCAGCAAGAAGGGACTGAGAGCTCCCTCCGTTTGTGGGGGACAACAAGGTTGAAGGGAGAGTGTGGGTCTGCTTGGGGGCAGGGAGGATCTGCAGCGGGATCCATGGCTGGAGGGCAGGAGGATCTGCAAAAGGGATCCAGGCTGGATCCATGGCTGGAGGGCAGGAGGATCTGCAAAAGGATCCAGGCTGGATCCATAGATGGAGGGCAGGAGGATATCTGCAAAAGGATCCAGGCTGGATCCATGGCTGGAGGGCAGGAAGATCTGCAGAGGGATCCAGGCTGGATCCGTGGTTGGAGGGCAGGAAGATCTGCAGAGGGATCCAGGCTGGATTGTGTTAGTACACACAATCAGGACTTCAGAGAAGTGGCTTATAACTCGTTATCATAAGTCTCCTCCTCTGAACGAGGGTCTTTGGGGATGAAGGCAAACAGTCATCCTCAGCTGAATCTTTCAACTTCTTGCAGGCTCTTTGACTCTTTGGCCATTTGCTCTCAGTTGATTTTTCTCCCCCTTATTGAAGTTCTTCTCTTTGCAGATATTGAAGTTGCAGTTCCCTTCCTCAGGATGCTTTGTTTGTTCTTTTTATCTCAGGGTCACTTGTCTTTGCCTCAGTTACCTCACTTTACAAGATAAAGTCACGTTCTTCCCACCCTCCAGCCTCGTTGTAATTCTTTTATGTAACCAACCATATTTTCATTCTAAAATCACAGAAACTAGACGCGATATTCGCGGTTATAATAGGCTTAGTGACTTTAACAACTGATTTATTGTTTCTGAGGGAGAGCAGGAGGCTCTGCCAGGTCATGAGGCCAAACCCGCCTGTCGTTCCCCTCAGCCCAGGAGCCCTGAGCGCGCGCGCGGGAGGGGGGCGGAGCCTCGGCGCATGCGCAGCGCGAGGGGCGGGGTAGTGAGGCGGGTCACGTGGTGACAGGGAAGGCTTGTGCCTCGGCGCATGCGCCTTAAGACAGAGGCGGGGCCGAGGGGCGGGGGGGGATAGCGCACGCGCAATGAGGAAGGCGAGAGCGCGAGGGGCGTGGCCTATTTTGGCGCATGCGCAGTCAGGCGGATGTCCCCTGACGGCGCACGCGCAATAG
>JAUMJK010001474.1:0-47745 GCA_033558105.1 Coccyzus lansbergi | reverse complement strand
GGCCACATCCACGCTGTGGCCAGCAGCACGCTCACCCCGGTGGTTAAGTTGGTCCCCAGGAAGCGAGTGGCTATTTTTAGCCATTGGTGGCACAACATGGCTAGAGGGCCCCAGGAACTGAGCCACAGGGCTGGGCGCTGGTGATCCCAACACCCTTCTGCTCCCAGCACGGCCCCCACGCACCAACTCAGCCCCACAGAGGGGCTGAAGTGGGGTGAGCGGCTCTCGCCTGCTGCCCTGCTCGGCGTGGGGCAATGGTGGGCAGCAGCGTGGGGAGTGCATGGTGTGAGGCGGGAGCGGCAGCGCGGGTAACGAAACCCCAGGGCAGCTGGGCACAGCAGGGACAGCTGCGTTTGGGATTCCGTTGCCTGCGCTGGCGCTGTGGAGGGTGAGGCGTGGGGGTCACTGCCACGCCACCCTGACTCTGGGGCGACCGGTGAGCCAAGGGAGGAGAGGGCGACTTACCACCGCGGCCGGGCCGGTTGTGGCTGGGGGTGCTGGCAGAGGCTGGGGTTGTGCCGCGGGCTCTCCCTGTGCCGTGGGCTGGGTGCCAAGGGGAGGGCGGCGCAGCCGAGCCAAGAGGAAACGGCTCTGAACAAAGCCCCGGTGGGGCCGGCTGGAGCATCTGGTGCCAGCCCAGCAGCCCCTGGTGGGGCCCGGAAACCCGAGCTGTCCCTGAGGGACGGCACCCGCCCTGACACCTGCTCCCGCACCGCTCTGTGCTGCTGGCGAGTAGGCCTTGGGCACCGCCATGAGGGGAAGCGAAACCGTGTGGGGAAACCACTGGCTCCTCGTGGTGCTCACGTGGTGGTCGCTGAGGGTGCCCACCTGTGGCCATGGCAGTGTCCGGCACCTGCACACCTAGCGTGGCACAGAGGTGGGAAAGGTCCCATCGCCCACACCTGGGAGCTCCCCGGGAGCCCCCACAGTGCCTGGGTGTTCCCGAGCAGGTGAAACAGCATGGGGGACGTGGGTCCCCAGCCCCAGGACACCCCTCAAGCCCTGCTCCCCTGCACCCTAGCCCTACCGAGCACAGCCAGGAGCAGCCTGCGGTGCCCACAAAGGGTGGCAGCAACTAGGCGGGGGGGGGGGGGGGAGGTGCTCAGCCTTGGTCACCCACCGCACACTGGAGCTCTGGTGGGGCTGGGTGAGCAGAGGGACCCTCGGTTGTCTGCTGCATCCTGCACGAGCAGAGGGATCCCCGTTCCTCGGGGTTGAGCGAGCAGAGGGATCCCCGTTCCCCGAGTAGAGGGGATCCCCGTTCCCGGGGTTGGGCGAGCAGAGGGATCCCCGTTTCCCGCTGCTCCCTGGGGTTGGGCAAGCGGAGAGGCCCCCATTCCCCGGTGAGCGGTGGGGTCCCCGTTCCCCGCGGCCCCCGTTCCCGGCAGGCTCCCCGCGGCTGCGGTGGGTGAGCCGCCCCGGTGCCGCCCGCTCACCTGGCCCCGCCCCTCCCCGCCGCCGCTTTCGGTTTCTCTGCGGGCGGAGGCGGCGGTTCCCGGTCCCGGGGCGGGGAGGGCGCTGGCCGCGGCCGCCGGGGGGCGCTCGCGGAGGAGCTGCGGTCCCGGCGATGGCGGCGGCAGCGCTGAGGGCGGTCGGTCCCGCCGTGCGGCGGGCGGCGGCCGGGTACGGGGCAGCGGGCCCAGGGGGTGCGGGTGCGGGTACCGGGGTGGAAGGGTGCTGGCACGGGTACCGGTACCGGGAGAGTGTCATCGTGACCCACCGGCGCCGCCCGCCCCCGCAGAGCGCCGATCCGCTGGCACCGGCTGACCCCGGCGGACGACGAGCTGTACCAGCGCACCCGGGTGACGGTGCTGGAGCCCGAGGCGCCCGGAACTCTCTTCGTCGACGGCTACAGCGGCCGCGGCTTCACCGTCAGCGGGGACGTGGTGGTGGGACCCTGCGCCATCCTGCCCAGAGCCATCCTCCAGTGGAACGTGAGCGGCCTCCCACCCAAGGCCCCGTGTCCCCTCCCCGCCATGGCCCCTCTCCCCAGTGTGCCCTCTCCACCATGTCCCCTCTCCTTCCTATCCCCTCTCTCCCATGTCCCCTCTTCTCCATTTCCCCTCTTCTCCATGTCTCCTCTCTCCCATGTCCCCTCTTCTCCGTGTCCCCTTTCCATGTCCCCTTCACTTCCCCATGTCCACTCTCCACCCCTGTGTCCCCTCTCCCCTCCCTCTCACCCTCATGTCCCCTCTCCCCAAGTCCCCTCTCAACTTCATCTCCTCTCTCCATGTCCCCTCTCTCCTCATGTCCCTACTCCCCCACATCCCCTCTCTCCCCCATGTCCCTTCCTCCATTCCCCCCTCTCCCCTCCATATCCCCTCTCACTCTCATGTCCCCTCTCTCCAAGTCCCCTCCCAACTTCATCTCCTCTCTCCATGTCCCCTCTCTCCTCATGTCTCTACTCCCCCACGTCCCCTCTCTCCCCGTGTCCCCTCTCCTCCATGTCCCCCCTCTCCCCTCCATGTTCCCTCTCCCCTCCATGTTCCCTCTCCCCCACGACCCTCTCCCCACCATGTCCTCTCCCCACCATGTCCTCTCTCCCTACATGTCCCCTCTTCCGCATGTTCCCTCTTCCCCATGTCCCCCCTTTCCCGTTTCCCCTCTCCCGCATGTCCCCTCTCCCCACCATGTCCCCTCTCCCCTATGTTCCCCCTCTCCCCTATTTCCCCTCTCCCGCGTGTCCCCTCTCCCCACCATGTCCCCTCTCACCCCACTCTCCCCTGTCCCCCCAGGTTGGCTCCTACCGGGACATCTCTTATGAGAGCCTCTCGCTGTTCCGCCTGCTCGCGCCCCAGATCGGTATGGGGGGCAGGAGGGGCGTGGGGGGCACAATGAGGGGCACAGTGGGACAAGGAGGGGCACAGCAGGGTGTGAGGTTAGTGAGGGGGCTGGAGGATGTACAGCAGGGCAGCTGGATGGGCACAGGGGGACAAGAGGGGACACAGGGGGACAGAGTTTCCCGTCCCCGGGCTCCCATGTGGCTGTGTGGGAGTTCTGGGCCGGGACAGCCCAGCTCGGCTCTGCCCACCCTTGCCCTGAGGTCATGTCCTGCTCGCAGAGATCCTGGTGCTGGGCACAGGGGACAGGGTGGAGCGGCTCCATCCCACCATCCTGAAACAGATGCGGGAGTGCGGAATCGCCGTGGAGGTGCAGGACACGGTGAGGAGCAGGGAAGGGGAAGGCCACAGGTCATCACCCCTAGGGCTCAGGGAATGGGCCCTGTGGGAAATACTGGGGCTTCACTCCCTCCCTTTTCTGTTTCACAGCCAAACGCCTGCGCGACCTTCAACTTCCTAACGACTGAAAAACGACTGGCAGCCGCTGGGCTCATCCCTCCACGAGGCACGTACGTGGGGATGTAAGGGCTGAGCAGCTCTTCCCTTCCTGCCTGAAGCCCCCAAGCATAACCACTCCTGGTGAAGAAAGGCTTTGGATCTGAACTGTCGGAGCTGCGGGCTGGGTGGTGGCTCTGTGCTCAGGAGGGTGTTATGAAATGCGTGGGCTCAGCTCTGCCTTGAAGTCCCTGGCTTCTCAGCTTCCGATCTGGGCTGGAGGCTGTAGAGCTCAGCACGAGGCACGAGCAGAGCTGGCAGCACCGCACCCACAGCCCTGTGGTCCTGCTGGGGTGTTGCCCAGGGCCTTGGCAGCAAGAAGCTGTCACCTCGAGGCAAGGGTGGAAGCTGATGGGGTTGAGCTCTACACCTCTGGGCACATTTGGGACTCCGCAAGGAAAATACTTGTAAATTGGAAGTACAAAGCAATTGCGTGGTGGTTAATGACTCTAATGGAGTGCTCACTGGCTCTGGAGCTGGGCGGCTGGTGGGGCTGTGGCTGCAGCAGCTCCTGGGCAGCGTGTGTGGTGCCAGGGGCGCTGGCCTGACCTGGGCTCTCCTGTGGGGTTTGGTACAGCCCTGCAGCACCCGTGTCCTTTGCCTCTTGCTTTCTACCCTCAGGAAGGTTTTTTTTCCAAACACTCACTGCATTATTCACTCCCCCCTGGTCTCAGGGCTGTACCCCCCTGCCCCCTCACATGCACAGTGTCACTTGTGGGGCCATCGTCTGCTTGCAGCAGGGCACGGGAAGCAAAGGAGAGAGTGAAGGAAGGAGAACGGAGGCAGAAGAAAAGGAAGAGGGGCTCTGGGCTGACACCTACTGCATATCTTTTCCTCTTTTATTCTAAAACACGGTCAACACGTGCAAGGCTCCAGGCACCAGCCCAGGGTCACTGCTCCTGGGCAGGGGCTGGGCCCTCTCAGGTGGCGATGAAGCAGCCAAGGGACATGGGGAGCTCCAGGCACTCTACAGAGTAATGATCCTTCTGCAGCAAGAGCAGCTCCTGCAGGTGGTGGTGCACTGCCAAGTGGCACGATGACAGACATAGGCGGCCCTCCTTCAGAAAAGGCGCTTCTCATACCTGAAAGAGGAGCAGCAAACCAGAGAGGCCTTTTACTGACCCACCTCACCCAGGGCAAGCACCAAAGGCACAATTGGGAATGGCTCCTGGACTGCTGGCCCGTGGTGAGGAAGGACCCTGGCACACTGGCAGCCAGCAGCTCGTCTGCTTATGCCTCGCTGCGAGAGGAGCATCGGCCCAGGCTGGACGCCAAGGCTGCAGCTCTGCCAGTGGCACAGGATGGCTGTGGTTAACCCCCCTGATGCTTGCCCTGGGGAAAACGGGGTTCCTGTCACAAACACTTACGAGTGGAGGCCATGCACCCCTCCCTCCACCTGGGCAGATGTCGTCCTTTTCTCAAACTTCAGCTCTCCCGAGTACATCATGGCTCTGAGGGGGAAGAACACCAGTCACAAACCAGCCAAGAGTCAAGGGGAGACAGTGCTCTGACACGCGTTCAGCTGCAGCAGCTGGGACGAGGGACACTGGTTCCTCCAGCCAGAAAAGTCTTTGCTGTGCTCCTAAGCCAGGCAGAGCAAGGTAACCCCAACGTTTCAAACCCAGGCAGCTGACCCTGCCACAGGAGACCTTGCTCCTGCATCCCTGGGGGCTGGCAGATCCCTGAGAAGAGGGAAAAGGGCTACAGCAAGGTCAGAACACACAGCAGCTTGGGTACAGCTTGCCCAGGGACCCCAGAGGGAGCCTAACCAGAGCAGAAGCAAGGAGAAGCACTCACCGCACTTGGGTCAGGCTCTTGGCACCAATATCCTGGCAGGAATGCTGGATCCCAGCAATCAAGTATGGAATGAACTTGTGGATAGAGCCCTTGTCCTGCACTGCACCGGAGACCCCCTGGGCCACTTTGATTTTGTCTGTCTCGCTGCACGGGGGCACAAATCAAGGAAGTTTATGAAGCAGAGAAGCCCCAAAAGCTCGACCTGCTACCCCAAAGCACTACCTCTTACCTGAAATACCGGTTCTGGCTGCCTAAATTCTTGTCCATGGCATCTAGTGAGCCCATGCCACGGTATTTCTTCAGCCTAATCCCATCCGAGAAGAAGTACTCGCCTGGGGCCTCTGTGGTGGCAGCCAGGAGGGAGCCCATCATCACTAGCACAAGAGACCACCAAGGACAGCTTGTCAGCAGCAGGAAAGCCAGAGCCGCAAAATCCTCAGGGTCACTGGGCACAGCATGGTGCTGGATCCCCTGTGCCCCCAGCAGGCAGATTCACATCCTCGTGCCTGGAATCCACTGCCGTATGGAAACCACTCCCATGAGGCTCCCTCCAACGTGCCCGACACGCTGCGCACCTGTGGAGGCCCCCAGCGCGAGGGCCTTTGCGATGTGTCCAACCGTCTGGATCCCTCCATCCGCAATCACGGGGACACCGAATCTCCGGGCGTATTCGGACACCTTGTACACCGCTGTGGCCTGGGGGCGGCCGCACGCCAGCACTGCAGGCAGGGAGACAGCAAAAGGAAAGCTCAGCTCCCACGCAGCAGCTCAGCTCCTTCCCCAGCAGACCCATTTAAGGCTTCCAGCACACACATGCTCCAGCACTTGGGAACACACAGATCCCTGGATGCTCCTTCCCTAGGCCGAGTTGCAAGAGAAGCGGATGCCCAGGAGATGCCTTACTGGGACATCCTCGTGGGCCTCAACTCCACAAAGCTGTGGGTGACCTTGGGACAGGGGTCTTTGGCCTGGGAGCAGCCGACAGGCGTGGCTCGTGCTGGTGCCCGACAGACGTGTGAGGAGCTTGGAAAGAAGCAGAGCAGACTCCAAAAGCCCCTCTCCAGAGCATCCCTGGCACGTAGCCATGTCCCACTGCTAGCTCCCTCCTAGCAGTGCCAGACCCCTTCTCTGAACATCCAGCCGCTGAATGATGGGCTGCTTGCATGGAAAGGCAGCTGGCTGGGGGAGAGCTCTATGTATATATATATATATACACAGATAGATATTTATATATATACATCTGCATCCACACACATGCAGCAGTGGAAAAGGAAACGAGCAGGATGATTTGATGGCTTACAGGAAATAACTTCTGTTCCTGCTCCGCAACGTAGATTCTGTCAAGTTTAGCTGACCCATAGGAAGGGAGTTACCAGGTTTGGATTCACCTGCTCTTCCCAGTTGGTAGCAGCGAGAGGTTTCCCATCGTGCAAGGGAAAACCAGCACAGGGTACGCCTGGTAACACATCTGTCAGCCACAGGCATGCATATACACAGAGATAAGCTTCTCTGAGGGAGACCTCCCTTCCCCACAATTAAGTGGAAGCCTTCTCTCCAGTCACAGTTAGTTCAATACACCGGGTAAGATTACAGCCATGCAGAATTAGTGCCTCGTAGCGTGGACTCCAGGTGTGGGTTAGCCTGCCCGGCAGCAGCGCTGGCAGAGCACGTCCCTGGCAGAGGTTTCCCGAGGCCTGGAGTCTAAAGCTGCCCCACTCCCAGTTCTCAGCAGCAACTGAGAGAGGGAAGCCAGACTCCAGGCTGAGATCATGAACAAACGGATTTTAATCAAACCAACCTTGGCGTTAAGCTAGGGCTCAGCCAGCCAGGGAGAGTCTGCCAGCTATAATAGGAAGGCCATTAGTCTTAAAGAGGTGGTCTCGCTCGTTACTGCACTGCTCAAGGCCACGTTCTGGCTGCAAAATGCTGCATGTGAATAGCTCTGTAGAGAGAAGCACCTGGTTTTGGAGGGCCTACCCTCCAGGGTGTAAGGAATTCTACCACAGACAGCATGAGGCCTGCAGAAACCTCACAAGAGCAACCATGAAGACCAGCCCTTTAAGGAACAGCACGGCTCAGGGCCCCTGGGAGCTTCACACCGTTCCGAGTGTCCCAGTGCCCAGCGCCGCAGCTTCAGAGCACAGGCTTCCAAAGCAGGTTTAGAGCACACACACACCACGTGGTCTGAGTGAGAGTTTGTCTTTTTTAGCGTATCTGCAAAAGGTGGCCCTACAAGACCATCTGCTAGAGAAAACCTTCCAGGATCTTCAACAGAAACCTCTTTTCCCTTTGAGGTGTGTCAAAATGAGGAGAAAGGGCAAAACCCAAGGGTCGCCTTGGGTGGCTGCTCGATCCGGTAGCATCGGAGAAGTACAGAGCAGATAGCACTGCACCCTGTGCTGTGCAGGGGAAGAACCCTTTGTCTCCACAGGTTGAAAGATGGAAAGGTGGGGAAAGATGTGGTTCTGGTACACAGCTGCCAAGGTAGCTGTACACAGTTTAGGTCTCTCTGTAGCCTCGGGGGAGCTGGCTTCAAGTGAAGCTTAGCCAGTGCATAACTTCCCCAAAACTGGGGCCAGATTTAGAGCAGGATTGAGGACTGCTGCTCAGGAGTCACCCCTCAACACTGGATCAGCCGGGATATGCCCAGCTAGAGATCCAGAAGATTCCGCCAGGAAGCTCGGTCAGGCTCCTGAACCGGATTTTAGAGTGGAGGGTGGACGAGCCTGAGTGCCCTCAGCATTAACAATTCAGACTCTGCTTTAGGAATTCAGAAAGGCTTCTCAGCTTCCGTTTCAGATTCAAAACCAGTATCCAAAGCCACAAAACCCCAAGTGCATCTACAGCTAAATTATTCTCAAACAAGCAGTAGGGCCATGTGCAGCCAAATCAGGGTCCTGCTTCAAGACACGTAATTAGGGTTGGGAACAGGGCAAGTGACTTACTATAGGTGCCCGTGACAGTAGAAGGGCATTTGGGGCTGTGGGACTTTAGGTCTGGAGGGATCTTTGGAGCAGCTAAACGAAAACAAACACACATTTTAGAGACAGAAGAACAGCAGCAGAACAAAGGACCCCAGCAGTGACCTGCTACTAGGCAGAGCATACGGTGTGGGACAGAGCTGACCTTGCATCCCTTTCCAACCCCAGCCAAGCCAGCGGCCAGATCCAAGCCAGGCCTGGCTGTGCACAGCAGCACATGCTTGCCCTGCCCCAGCAGCCATCCAGAGAGATGACCTCCCTAGCCAGAAGACTAAAAAGGGACAAAAACCTGAGGTTACAGAGTTCTGCAACTAAGTCTCCTGTGAAGTGCCACACAGCCTCTGCTCTGTTTCTCCCCCAAAACCAGCACCCAACCCCACCTCCTTTGGCAGCAGGGAGAGGCACCTTCTGGCATTGTTCATCGCTGATGTGGAACGGAGCAAGCCCCAGCAGGTCCTCTGCCTCAGAGCCAGAGAAGGACACATGTACTGGTTCTGCTCTGGCTAAGGAAGCGCCACAGCCCAAAGACACCACCACCTCCCTAGAAATGTCACCCCAGGCAGACTGCCCTGACTAGGAAGCCCGCACAGCCTGTGCTCCCATGGCAGGTAAGGCAGCCTAAGCTTGAGGGCTGCTCAAAGGATTCGTGCTGGATTTGGCAGAGCTAATGCAGCACCTTTAGCCATCAGCTACCCTCTTGCTGCCTCTTGGAACATGGACCAAGGAGCAAAGCAGATAGGAGCCGCATTTTTGGGCTGCAGCACCTCCACCACCACTGTGCGCCTCACCTACCACGTTCAAAACACAAGAATCGAGCCTGTCCTCAGAGCAGCCTTTCTCCAGGCCCTGGGGATGCCCCTTTGCACTAAGGATGACCACCCAGCCCCTGCTCCACACAAGTTGTGGCTTTCTGCTGAGACAACAGCCAGAAATCCCATTTTGGCCTAAAAACTGCAGGAAGGCATCGAGCTTGGCAGATCAATTCTGAAGCATCACGCACACTGCTGCCAGAAGGAAAGGCAACAGACAGCACAGTGCACTTCACTCATCAGCACAGAGGACCCGGTAAGTCCCTCTCCCTGCAGAGCTGCCCGCCAGCCCCATCCCACACCAAGCCAGCAGCTCCTCTCGGGCAAAGCCACGTGTGCCATACTTGCTCTACTCAGTCTCGGTCAGTACTGGGAAATGCCTTTGCTGCTGCTGCCACCCCAAAGGTTTGACCCAGGTGATGAGAACATCCTGGGTGAAGAGGGTGAAAGAAGGCTTGCGGCTGGACACTGCCCTTACAACAGGAGAACTCCACCCTGGCTATGCTGCTTTTGACAGGGAATCTCTATTAATAAACAGACGTCTGGAGCCTATTTAAGAGATAGCTGATCTCTCTCACCTTCCTGTGTGATGCAGATGGAACCACTGCCCATCCCGACTCTCAAAGCATCGACCCCCGCGTCAATGAGGTTCTTGGCCTGAGCCGCAGTCACAACTGTGGAGAGCAGAAACTGGTTTGAAGAAACACATGCAGATTTGTGCGCAACACCACTCTGCCTGGGGCCTTTCCCCATGGCTGCAAACACCCTCACCTGAGGCACCAGCTCCACCCTGTGTCAGAGCCAGGACTGGCTGCAAAAGCAGCAGCGGGTTCCTGTCCCAGCTGTACCCAGAGCATGAGGTGACACTGGTCCTTCAGGCTACTCTGCAACACACTCACACCCTGAGGCTGGGGTAGCAAAGGCCACTGCCTTGTGCCAAGTGGGGATGTTTATCCTGGAGAAGAGGAGGCTGAGGGGAGACCTTATTGCTCTCTACAACTACCTGAAAGGAGGTTGTAGAGAGGAGGGAGCTGGGCTCTTCTCCCAAGTGACAGGGGACAGGACAAGAGGAAATGGCCTCAAGCTCTGCCAGGGGAGGTTTAGGCTGGACATTAGTTAAAGATATTTCATGGAAAGGGTCATTGGGCACTGGCAGAGGCTGCCCAGGGAAGGGGTTGAGTCACCTTCCCTGGAGGTGTTTAAAAGACAGGTGGATGAGGTGCTGAGGGACATGGTTTAGTGTTTGATAGGAATGGTTGGACTCGATGATCTGGTGGGTCTTTTCCAACCTGGTGATTCTATGATTCTATGAAGTGCTCTTTGGGCCAGACCAGGCTAACAGCAGTGCCAGCGATGGCAATGTCTGGGTAAAGACATGGACTGCTGAGCTCTGCCATCAGGAGGCAGGGAAATTTTCCAACAGATTTCAACATTAGGCAACATTTTATTTTTATTTATTATTATTATTATTGTTATTGTTATTGTTATTATCCAAATTTTTGAACTGGTATGCTAGAGAGGCTGATGAGCTCCAGAATAAAAGTTTCAAGAAGCATTTGCAGCTGTGGCAGGACCAGGGCACTGCCCTGTGTCTGCAAAATGGTCTTGCTCTGCTCCACAAAACAGAGGAAACCATTTTAAGCTCACAGATGTTTAGCAAGAGGATCACTTCAGTCACATCCCTGCAGCTCTCTCTCTAAGAAACAAACATTCAAGTCAAGAACAACCTTCAACACACACCTACCGTTTCCTCCAATGACTTGTAGGTTGGGGTATTTCTCCTTAATATATTTTATCATGTTGATCTGGAAGATGGAGTTCCCCTGAGAGGAATCCTGCAACAGAGAGAAAATCAATTCCAACCAGAATTTCTCCAGAAGATTTCAAGTACAGCTCTGGAAGAGCCTCAGATCCTTGCTCTGCTTACCAGGGTCTCTGCTAAGTGGGCAAAATGCCTCTCCAGACTGAGCACAGAACCAGAGGAGAAGCTGCTGCCAAGACAGTAATGTACCTTCCCTGGGCAAGGCAGCTTATTGTGAAGAACTCGCTAATATCCTTCACACTTAAATCCTGCAGCTTCAACAACAGACAACTGGCAGCACATCTGGCTGTGGTGAAGAACCAACCGGTTCTGTCACCTGGACACCATCAGGCCTGTCTCAGACTATGGGCGAGATGGTGAATGTTTGTTGTGAAGCCCTGAAGGGCTGGCAGGGGGATGCATCCCTCCCTGCTGCACAGCAGAGCCACTGAAATACCAGCTGCCGGCCAGCAAGCGCTCAGGCCATGCCAGTGTCCATGACCCAGAGTCCGTTAAACATTTCCAGTCACAGGCCTGCTCGGCCAAGCCCTCAGAGCACAGTGGACTCGCAAGCTAACGATCGATGGGAAAACAGTGTGCAAATACAGGCAGTGACTGCTGTGCCATAAAGCTTAAGAGGCCACAAGGGGACGAGCAGCTCTGGGCTGATCACTCCTAGGTGCTTAAGAGAATAACACAGCAACACCAATCAGTTGAAGGGACGCTTTAAGAAGCCAAATAACCAAAACTAGTTAGAAACAGCAGAGAGGAGGGTGGCAGACTTCATGGAGCACGTGCAGAAGACTCTGTATTAACTGCCAGCATTTCTCCTCTCAGCCTTTGATGCACCCCCACGCGGCCACAAATCTCCCAAGGCAAGAGGAATCCTCTTATTGGAGGACTTCAACCTGAATGAGACTAAGAGGACTGCTGTAAAAATAACAAAACCAGCAAGTGCCACGATGCTGCCTCACTGCCAGAGAGATTCACTCAAATCAGACCCTCAGCCTCGCCAAGAGGCCTCACCAGCACTACGGCGTCCACACCAGCCTGAACCAGGAGGTCCAGACGGTACTTGTCATCTTCATGAGTCCCAATAGCAGCACCGCAGAGCAGCTGCTTCTTGGAATCTTTAGACGCTAGAGGGTAGTCCCTGTTCTTCTTGAGATCGGTGCGGGCAATTATAGCCACAAGCTCATCATCTTCATTAACAATTGGCAGCTTGCCTTGAAACAAACAGAAAGAATATCACTGCAGATTTCTGCAGGAGGCAGAGAGCCTGGAGCAGTGTGGCAGACCAGGAGCATCAGGCAGGTAGCAAATGGTAGAAGGTGGAGACTCTCAGAGGTCTGTTACCAAATCTTGCAGACCTGGCTCAGGATACAGAGCAAAGCGTTTGCAGAATTGGAGAAGGAGTCAGTATTTTCATAGTGACCATAGAAAAAGTGCACAGAAAACGTATTTTTTAATAATGAGACCCACGTTAAAAGTCAAACTACCAAATCCTAAGAGAGTTGAACTGAGTGCCAAAATGTGCAGGCCAGGACAGAAAACTGAAGTCGTGTGCCTGGACAGCCTAGTGCTCTTCAACTCCTGGGCTGCCAAGAATCCCTCAGCTTCAAAAAGATTTGAGATGAACGCATGTGAACTCTGTGCCCTGGCAGAGGGCTGCGGGCACTCTCCTCACTGTCCTCTCCATGTGCTGGAACGCAGCCCTTCCACACTCCACCCACGCGCAGCCGTGTGGGCCTGCTGCTCCTGGCCCAGCACCTCCACAGCCCTCCTTTGCCTCACAGACATCTGCTGGTACCTTTTTTACTCCTTTGCAGGATTTCATTCGCTTCTTTTAACATTACGCCAGCCGGGGCCACGACAAGGTCCTCCCGTTTCGTCATAATCTAGTGGGAGGGAGAAGACAGAAAGTCACAAGAACTCCTTCGCACAGATCTGAAAATAACAAACCCCTCAGCCCACGTGAAACGTGAGGCAGGAGCCATGTGGGAGTGTTCAACAGACAAAAGGAGCCCACAGCACAGTAACGCGCCCCCAGGAACAGCCTCAAATGTGCTGTCCCCCCTTGCAAGCAGCCCAAACCTATTGGTGTAGTGAAAACAGGAGATGGCAGAGGGCCCCAGCAAGCCGAAGAGAGCACCTAGAAGCAAGGGACAACTCTCAGATGACCCTTGTTTGGGATGTCAACCAAACAGCCCTGCCTTTAATTAGAGCACAGGCAAATAAGGGCTGGAGAAACCTCCCCAGTCCCATGCTGTTCTGGCAGAAACGCTACCCCCAAGCTCATTTTCAGGCAGCGATCCCCAGCGCACAGGCTCGGGAAAGGCTCTGCCCAGAATAACCCCCTGCTGCTGGCAAGGTCAACGGGGCAGAGGAGTCGCCTCAATCCAAACAAACACGCTCACCCACATTCGCTCTGATAAACAAGCACCAAAACACAGTAGAAAGGCAAAGGGGCAACGGACACAAGCTGAAACACAGGAACATCTGACGCAGTACACAGAAAAAAAAGCTTTCACCTTGACCGTGGTCAAACACTGAAGAGAGGCCCAGAGAGGTGGTGAAATCTCCATCCCTGGAGACACAGCCCCAGCCCCACACACTGCAATGCACTTCACGCAGAAGGCCTGACAGAGGATCTGGAGGTCCCTCCCCACTGGCAGCGTTCTGCACTCACAAAGCTCACGGAGGATGTTTCCCTAAAGGTTACCAAAGCAGCCAGGGAAAGCTAAAAGGGAACACTCCTAACCCTCAAGGAAGGTAGATGAATTGCAGACAACAACGAGGGAGCGGTTTAGTTATTTATACCATAAGAACGGGCGCTTTGTATCAGGACAGAGGTTCACCCTGCCTGCATGCATCCAAACCCCTACCTATGACAGAACCCACAGCTCAGGAAATGCTGGAGGAATCACAGACACATCCCAACACACTCTCTAAGCACGCGGGATCCACAAGCTCCTTGAGCTACAGGAGTCCTGTGCGTTTAACTGGATGGCAATGAACAGCTCAGCAAGATGACTGCTGGACAGTGAGCAGGGAGAGATCTAAGAGACCTTTCATCCTCTTAGCCTTGCCTGGTGACAGAGACAAGAACCAAATGCTAACAGCAGCAAGCCGGCTTTGACACACAGAATGATCCACATAAAGGATGAAAGGAGATTCTTATCTGGCTCCTCTGAATGGGCCAGCATTTCTTCAAAGAGCCATGTGCACTTTTATAACCTACTCCTGGTTTAGGACTCCTGTTACAGGTATTTATAGGCGATTCCAAACCAAACAGGGATGAGCATGTGATACCAGGTTTGGTCAGCAAGAGCTAAATATAGTTGTGAGTCAAGGCGAAGCCTCGGCAAAAGGCACTGCTGGTGTAACCTGACAGCGCCACAGATCTACTGTTACGCGGTTGTGTAACAGGAACAGCACATCGAACAGGAATCAACATCAGCATCACAGAGAACGTTCTCCTGTATGAGGACAGGCTGGCAGTGCAGCAGAACAAAGGCTAAGCCGCTGGTCCTCACATTCCAGGGTTTGTTTTAAAGAGCAAGTCACCTAGATGAGGAACGCAGGAAAAAGCAGTGCAGAAAATATCAGCCCTTGGAGGGCTTGCTGGGCATAGCGCAGTTGCCAGAGCCCTGGCCAGTGCCAGCACACTATGTGGAACCACAGCAGCAGCCAGGAACACTGGGAATTAATTACTGAACCAGGGGAGAGCAGCAGCTGTGGAGAGAACGGCTTCCACAGCACTGAAAGACAACCCCACGGGAGGAGTCATGCGAACACTAACAGCACTTCCATCTCTCTTTCCATTCTCTTTCATCTGCTCTGCAAGAGCTGCAGAGAGAGTGTGAATGAGTTGCAGAGAGAGTGTGAATGAATGCCACTACCCTGGAAATACAGTTAAAGATGGACCCACAGAGCTAACACGGATTTGCTCCTTCTGAATGGCGCAGCCTCCTCACAGCCACACACTCACCTTTCTCCTCATCATAAGCCACACTTGCACCCACCAGCTGCTCACAAGCCCTTCTCACCTCGCCGAGAGGCAAGTCATGCTCCGACTCTTTGAGGAAATCGATGTCTCGAGATGAAATGATCCCAACCAGCTTGCCCCCCATCTTCCCGTTGTCCGTGATGGGAATCCCACAGAATCCGTGACGAGCTTTCGCTTCAAACACATCTCGCACTCGGTCATTTGGGCTCAGCACCACAGGGTCTGTGATGAATCCTTGCTCGTATTTCTGGAAAGAAGCAGATCCAGCAGCCAGGGTGAGCGACACTGCCAGACCAAGCAGAAGCTGGGCACGAGCCCAGTGGTTACTGCAGCTGCTCACAAAGGTCTGCAGGCAGAACCCATGTGCTCACCAAGAGGCTGACTCCCAGACCAGCACTATGGCTCACACAGAAAGCACTAGATTCCCTGAAGTCTCCAGGCTAACCTCCTTCCTGAAATTATGGGGAATACTGCACACCCGGAGGCCTGGCAGCTGTCAAATCACAGGCCATGTGTGGATAGTGCCTAACTCCCAAGAGGTTTGTGCAGGCAGCCACGGAGCTGGCCTCTTCTCCCAAGTGACAGGAGACAGGACAAGAGGCAATGGCCTCAAGCTGCACCAGGGGAGGTTCAGGCCGGACATCAGGAAAAGATACCTCACAGAAAGGGTCACTGGGCACTAGAACAGGCTGCAAGGTGATTGAGTCACCTTCCCTGGAGATGTTTATCAGACAGGTGGATGAGTTGTTGAGGGACATGGTTTAGTGATTGATGGGAATGGTGATCACTCAGTGATCCAGGGGGTCTTTTCCAACTTAGCGATTCTATGATTCTACTGCTCCAAAACGCCAAGAGTTGGCACACTTTAACACTGTCCCCTCCCAGCTCATTCCGTGGGGCCAAACCCTACCACCCACCCCCACGAAGCACCTGGAGCAGCCACTCACCTTCACTTTCCGCACTTCATTGGCCTGGAACTCTGGTGTGCAGTTGTGGTGGATGAAGCCGATGCCCCCGGTGAGCTGATAACACAAAGGCAGCTGGTAAATGGCTGCAAAAACCACCTGGCCCCTCACCGGGTGCATCCAGCAGTGGGCACAGAGTGCTGGGACACCCACACCACCCTGGTGTTTGTAGGACACCAGGTCAACAAGGACCTCTAGGACCATCTCGTCCCTCTAGGACAAGAGGGAATGGCCTCAAGCTCCACCAGGGGAGATTTAGGCTGGACATTAGGAAAAAAAAAATCACAGAAAGGGTCACTGGGCACTGGAACAGGCTGCCCAGGGAGGTGGTCAAGTCACCTTCCCTGGAGGGGTTTATGGGACAGGTGAACGAGGTGCTGAGGGTTTATTGATTGATGGGAATGGTCGGACTCGATGATCCAGTGGGTCTTTTCCAACCTGGTGATTCTATGATCTGGTCCAACATTTCTAGGTGATTTACAGTTTCGACAAGAAGGCCCAGCATCCCGTCAGGCTGGGCCTTAAAGGCATCTGGTGTAGAGGGATCCACTGCTTCCCCGGAAGACAGTTCCGCTGTTTCACCGGGCCTGCCTTGCCCGCAGCCTCAGGGACGCAGAGAAGCTCATCTCCTCGCTGAGGAGGCTGCCAGGGGTCCCTGAGTGGATAGGCCCATGCCTCACCCACCTTTCCCACCCACTCCCGGTGATGGCAGCCACTCACCGCCATGGCAATGGCCATGCCAGCCTCGGTGACCGTGTCCATGGGTGAGGAGACCAGCGGTGTTTTCAGGGTGATCCTCTTGGTCAGTGCTGAGGTCAGGTCCTGCGGGGAGGCAGCAGGTGAGCAGCGGCGCCGGTACCAGCCCCAGCCCACCCCCTCGTCCCCGCCACTCACCACCTGGTCTGCTGTGAAGTCGATGTACCCGGGAAGGATGAGGAAATCGCTGCGGGGAGAGGGCAGGAAGGTTAGTGACCACCACTCTGCTGCCAGACCCTGCTGTCCCACTCCCTGGCCCCGTGTCCCGGTCCCCACATCCTAGTTCTGCTCATCACTGTCCCCCTGTCCCAGCCCTCACATCCCGATCCCGGTCCCTACCCCCGTGTCCTGGTTCTGCTCCCCAATGTCCCAGTCCCAGCTCCAACATCCCAGTCCCAGCCTTTATGTCCTGGTCCCAGCCCCTATATCCCAGTCCTAGTCCCTATATCCCGGTCCCAGCCCCTATGTCCCGGTCCTAGCTCCTTATAGCTTGGTTCCAGCCCCTATATCCCGGTCCCAGCGTTTATATCCCGGTCCCAGCACTTATATCCCGGTCCTAGCCCTTATATCCCTGTCCCAGCCCCTGTATCCCGGTCCTAGCCCTTATATCCCGGTCTCAGCTCCTATATCCCGGTCCCAGCCCCTATATCCCGGTCCCAGCCCTTATATCCCGGTCCCAGCCCCTATATCCCGGTCCCAGCCCTTATATCCCGGTCCCAGCCCCTATATCCCGGTCCCAGCCCCTATATCCCGGTCCTAGCCTTTATATCCCGGTCTCAGCCCCTGTATCCCGGTGGCGGCCCCTGTATCCCGGTCCCAGCCCCTGTATCCCGATCCTAGCCCTCGTTTCCCCGTTCTGCTGCCCCTATCCTGGTCCCAGCCCCCATGTCCCGGTGTCCCGGCCCCCGTGTCGCAGTTCCGTTCTCCTTCTCCCGGTGGCGGCCCCTGTCCCCGCGGCTCTCCCCTCACTTGTACGTGAGCCCATCCCCGCAGCTGAAGAGCTGCTGCGCCGTGAGTCCGTCGTCGGGCACGTAGCCGGTGCCGCCGCTGATCAGATAGTCCGCCATGGCCCCGCCGCGTGCGCCAACCCGCGCCGCACCGCGCCCCCTGCCGGCCCGGAGGAGCCGCCGCACCGGGGACACCGCCCGCTGCATGGGGGACACAGCCCAGCGCTCTGTGTGACTCTGCCTGGTGCATGAGGGACACTGTCCACTGTTGTTTGACACAGCCCAGTGCACACGTGACACTGCCTGGCGCTGTGTGACACTATCTGGTGTATGTGTGACACTATCTGGTGTATGCGTGACACTGTCCAATGTTGTTTGACACTGCCTGGCTCTGTGTGGCTCTGCCTGGTGTACGTGTGACACTGTCCATTGTACGTGTGACACTATCTGGTGTACGTGTGACACTGCCCGGCGCTGTGTGACACTGCCCAGTGTTGCTTGACATTGCCCAGTACATATGTGACAGTGCCAGATGCTGTGTGACATTGTCTGGTGCTGTGTGATACTGCCCAGTGCACATGTGACATCTGCCTGATATTGTATGACACTGTCTGGTGTTGTTTGACACTGCCTGGTGCATGTGAGACACCACCTGGCTCTGTGTGACACTGTCTGGTGTATGTGTGACACTGTCTATTGTACGTGTGACACTGTCTGGTATATGTGTGACACTGCCCAGTACATATGTGACAGTGCCAGGTGCTGTGTGACACTGCCCAGTGCACATGTTGACATCTGCCTGATGTTGTGTGACACTACCAGGTGCATGTGTGACACTGCCCAGTGCACATGTGACACTGCCTGGCACTGTGTGACACTGTCTGGTGTACGTGTGACACTATCCACTGTTGTTTGACACTGCTCAGTGCACATGTGTCACTGTCTGGTACATGAGTGACACTGCCTAGCACTATGCAACACTGCCCAGTGCATGGGTGACTGCGTTCAGTGCATAGAATCATAGAATCACCAGGTTAGAAAAGGCCCATTGGATCATCGAGTCCAACCATTCCTACCATGTGTGACACTGCCTCCTGTTGTGTGACACTGGCACTGTGGAGGTCACCCAGTCCAAGACCCTGCACAGGAACATGTCCAGGTGGGGTTTGGATCTCTCCCTGCGACACTCCACATCTCCCTGGGTAGCCGGTTCCAGTGCTCCATCACCCTCAGAGGGAAGTTGGTTTTCCTCATGTTCAGGCGCAGCCTCCTGTGCTCCAGTCTGTGCCTGTTGTCCCTTGTCCTTTCACTGGACACCACTGAAAAGAGTCCAGCCCTGTCCTCCCAACACCCACTCTTCAGATATTTATAAAGCACCAACAAAATCCCCTCCCAAGCTTCTCTTCTCCTGGCTAAACGGACCCAGGTCTCTCAGCCTTTCCTTGTGAGAGAGCTGCTCCAGCAGAATCTGAAGCAACTTTTTAAGCCAGAAAGGATCTGCAAGAAGGGTGGAAGTGGGGGCAGGAGTGAGATAACAGTCTAGCAATGTGAAGGAATGAAAAGCAAAGAAGAGAGGGAGCTGTGCCGGGGCAGAGGAGGATCCCAACCTCACACAAGGCTCCTATTCCAGAGGCTGCCAGGCCAGGCCGTACACACCAACACTTCGAAGAGGGTGGCTGAGGGGCTCAGTGGAGCACTTTCTGATGTCTGTGCCACACAGGGCGGCTGGAAGAGGATTTCGGAGAACAGCAGGAGCAGGGAGCACTGTGCCTATGGAAGAGGAGCAGGCACCAACACTCATCTGCCTTGGAGGAACCAGCATTCTGTTGTTACCAGGGTAAGGATGACAAGTTTGGGTGTCAAAAGTTCCTGTACAAGGAGCTACAGAGCCCCCTCCTCTTCCAACAGCAGGTTTGCTTGTTGGGATATATCAGAGCTGGCCTCGGAGCTCCAGGGAAATGAGATGAGCTCACTGCTCTTGTATGACGGGGTCTCCAAGGCAACCCACTATTTAATAAGTTCAGGAAACTAAAAAATGGCGCTCCTGTAGCTCCAAAGTTCTGATTGAAGTAGATGAAATCCTTTTCCAAAGGTCAGAAGTAGCTTTAAGAGAACATAACCATTACTCGTGTTACCCAGCTACAGGAACTGTGACCAGACATCTGTACTGGACCCCAAAAACTCAGAAGCCAACAGCCCTTGCATTGCTATCAGGTTTGTTGGATGTGTTCAAGGCCCTGGTTTGGATTAACGAGTTCTGGTCTGAGGAAGGTCCTCAAAAGAACACAGACTTTAGAGAGAGCAGTTAAGCTTGGCTTTGGTAGACACTCATGTTGGCTTTAACATAGCAGGAGAAAAACCCTGAGCGAGTGAGCCAGGCTCTGGAAAGAAACAAGACTCTTAGGTGCTTGTCTGGTCTCAGCAGCAGTAACCTGCAGGGAATAGAGGTCACACTTTCTAAATTACAGTTATTTCCCATCAAATCCTGGTTTTGTTTGTAGCATGTGCACACCTCAGCACAGGAGTATCCCTTTATTGTGAGGCTTCCAGGGGCCCTTGTACCCGAGCCACCAACAATGACACTTGAAACTTTAAGTCCACAGAGTTGTAGTGATCCTGTTGCTATTACCGTGAACACGAGCATCGACACCACCTCGTTCCTACAGCCACGTGTTAATGGTGTTTGTCACTACACTATGTTCTGAACCTCACAGGATTTCAACACATGTTCCCTAGCAGTCTGCTGTGAAAGACTGCATTACACTCTGGTTTTACTTCTTCATGTAAGTTCCAGGCTTACTCACAGTTGAGAGTTGATTTCACCTAGCCAGACACTTATTTCCCATTGTTTGCAATGCACTTGGGGCAGGGAACGATGAGAAAAGCCCTGCCCTCTGCAGTAAATAAAGCATCTAGGCTCACACCATCGACAGCAGTAAGGGGTAAAGGCACCGAGAGCCTCATCCCGGAGACAAGGGTTGAGAAACACAGACTTCCAAAGGAAAATGCTACCTGCCCAGGACACGCACTCTCAAGTCAGCATTATCCGTCACAAGATCAGCAGAATGGGAGGTACCGTGCCAGACCAAGATCAGTTTAGCAGGTCTCTCTACCCTTTGTTTTAAGTAAGGACAGTGCTAACAAAGGTTTGCTAAGCCTAGCTGGGCACACACTGATCTCAGCTGTTACGCTAGAGCACGGGCACAGCAGTAAACAGGCAAGTTGGCTTCTGTTCCAGTAGAAACACCAGGCAAAGTTTAATGGTTCTCAAACAGACTACAACAAAGGCTGCAGGGAAAAACATTTTATTTCCAAGCAGATTACAAAGAGCAGAGAATATAAGAGTAAAATTAAATTAAAAAAATAGTTGAGTGCATCTCTTTAAAATGATTTGTAGTGTGAGTTACTCACGGGGCAAAGCTACTGGAGAGTTCTGAAGGTCACTTTGCAGGATGCCAATCACATGTGCTGTTTAGACCGGGGTCAACACGGGAGGGACAGACAAGACGTATTTTGCATATAGGCTGCACACTCATTATCAAGCGAGGCTCTGGGCTGCAACAGGACCCTGCCTTTCTGAGACATCCCCTCCACCTCGTTCTCCCCTGCAGTTTCCTCTCAAGTTCTAGATGCGGTTTATTGCTGCTGCGAGTTCAATCTGCCTCCCCATTCTGATGAGCTCAAATGAAAACAGAGAAACAGGCAAACATGCCTGCCATGCGCAGGGAAAGCGACTGCAGTGCTGAGAGCTGAGCTGCAGTCACACAACAAAAGGAACCGACAAGTAGGGAACACGACCATTGCTTCAGAGGTTTTGGGGCAGCATGTCAGTGAGACTTCTGGAAGATTTGAGATGCTTCTTAAGGTAGGAAGATGCTCGAGCTGAGAAGGGCTCTTTCTATGCACTGGCACCAGTGAAACAAACAGGCTGAAACATCAGGATAAATACATTCCCTGTAGTGTTTGAGGGGAGCAGCCCCAACAAGATGTGGAGAGAAGCCCCGTCTAGGGTGGAAGACAGTTTATATTCCACTTCAACAGAGATTTAAGAGTCCAAACACTAATTACAAGTAAGTCACTATTAATCTTGGATGAGAATACAGTTTGGTTGGACTGTGCAAAGTCAATCACTGTCCAGCAGCGCTCAGCCCAGCATGAGGATGAGCAATGAGAGTGTCAGCAATTCTTCCATCCCACATGTGCTCAGAGAGCCCTTTCCTATCAGATATGCACCCGTTCTTACTGCAGCACAAGAGGCTTGTGGGCCTAATCCATTCTAAGAACACCAAGGCAGAGAATAGCCCTGATGCAGTTGAGAACAAGACTGGCTTAACTTCTGCCCAAGGAGCAATCAGGTTAAGCCTTTTTTTCCACCAGTCCAAGGCAGAATAGTTCAGGAACTACCTCAGGCCCTGTCTCTAATCTAAAATCCAGGAGATCTCTAGGGGTGAAGCAGCCAACAGATGAAAGCCTTATTAAGTTACTGAGGCTGTACCCTTGCTCACCACCCTAGAGAGGAGCAAAGAACCACACTCTAGTTTGCTCTCTGCTGCTTCAACCATTACCACTTAGAGGAAATGCTTGAACTCTTGAAAATAAATTAAAAGCTAATGGTGCCGTGGAGAAGTGTGTAAGAAGCTACAAGGTTCCTTAGGTAAGCAATGCTACTAGTGTCAAGAGAGAGGACAATACACAAGTCTCATGTCAGAATGCGAGGTGCTTTACAACAGTCAGTCATGCTCCATTTTCTATGGTTCTTTTCAAACCAGAGATATGATGAGCGCAGTTCAAAACCAACAACACAGGGTCCCTAGCTTGACTCTCTCAGCTTTTTTAACTTAGAGCTTGATGTATTTTCAGCCTGTCTCATACAAGGCATAGGGCATGGAGAGTTCCTCTTTAATATATACAGGCATACAAGAGCTAGCAGTTTGGCACTCTCAGAGCCGAGGGGGAATGCCCTTTAAGCAGCAGTCAAGCTGGTTATAGGAAAGTGTTAAAAAGCTAGTTTACATATTTGAGTGGGAACGTTTCCCAAAACTTGGATAGCAACTCAAAGCCACAGCACTTGTCTGTGCTGCTCTGTGCACATATCTTCCTATAAGCCCCTAAAAGGGAGCAGATCGTGTTCTTCACTATCAAAGAACGTCGTATTTATATTTTAGAAATACTGTACCTTTTAAACTAGCTCCAGAGAGCCAGACTAGAAGCCAGGTCCAGGCAAATGATCCTTAAGTCACAGTATATCGATTGTCTCTAAAAATAGGGAATGAAGTTATCACAGTGGACACTGATGAGACAGTACAGAACAGTACAGCCGTCCACTTCTGCATCAGCAAATCCTTCTCCTATCTATGTCCAAACAATGAGAAAATAATGGATACTCTTCAACATGTAAGGACAAACCCAGTCATCAGGAAACCTCCACAGCTGACCATGTGCCAAGCTCCCCTGCTCTTAAACGGTGCACTCCAAGAACTCTGCCCCTACAATGAGTTTAGATGACCCTGCAGTTAAGACTAGTAAGGAAAGTGCACAATCTGAGTTTTAAGGTAACATGGAATTCCCCAAAAACTCAGCTGAAGTTATCTGTTCACCCCTAACTTGGAACTGCCCTAAAATTCTGTCAAGTTATTCCAGCTTCTGGTGATTTTTAGAGTAAGAGGTGACTCCAAAAGCCACCCAATGAAGTGACTTGCACACTGGATATCTAGAAGACGACTTCAACACCAACAGCATTCCCGATGGACAAAGCTCACACTGAGGTGCAGGTCTGCTGGAACTAGTTTCCCATGCAGCACTGCAGAGAGAGTACACACTGGAACTCAAGGACAGAACTAACAGCCCCAAAGAATGGGAAATTCACTCCTGTGCAAGCCTGTCAGACTTCCTGAGCCATAAACTGTCTGAAGCCCTGGGAGCTTGCTCCTAACCATGTCCTTAAATACTTAAATTAAGGCCAGTGATGGACATTCTGGCCATTAAGATATGGCAAAGGGATTACAGGTTTCTGACAGCTGAAGCAGTGTTAGTCATCCAGAACGCCACTCTACCAAGAGGCAACTGCTAGTTCCCAACAGCTGGGCTGAGCTGAGTCTGCATGTTGCCAGCTCTACACACCACCTGGCTACCATCTTCCCAGCTTACCCTCTGGGATCTGGACACCAGCCCTGGGCTATTTTCCCCTGGCATAACTCTGAGGGCAGACACTGAGCTAAGAGTCTACTTTAGAGTAGGGGTTATCAATAAACAACAGCATGTTGCTACTTCACCGCTCCGCACCGATTTGAGCAGAGTGTTATACAGGAAACAAACAGCTCATACTGACAACCAATTCAAGCACATCTGCTTTCTCAGGAACACCAAAGTCAAAATGAAACATCAGTGGCTTGTAGTATCTTTAAGCCCACACACCTCAACGCTAATCAAGAGCACAAAGGCAGGGAACATCACAGCTACTCTCATCCTCTGTGCACAACCAACAGAGGGCAGACCTTCCTTCTCATACAGACAGGTGCTACCAACAGAAGCTTCAGAAAAAATATCTTGCCTGTATACAAGTTTAAGTTCTTTTACTGTAATATATATTTAAATAGATACTTATATATTTTTGGAACAGGGAAGGTACATAAGATGGAGAACCAGGGAAGCCAAGTTCAAGAAGCAGAGTCATTTCTCCACATCCAAGAAGCTGGTGGCACAACAACAAGCCTGGCTAGAGTCATCTCCCATCTCAAGCGTGGTTGGCTACCCACTGGCTTCGTAAGAGCATTCTACTTGTTAATGATACAAAATACAGCAACTATTTAAGATGCAGCAAGGCAAGGCTACAGGGCTAGGGTTTATGATCATGGAACAATGCCAGAAGCTAGACAGCTGCTTTAGAAGTGTGAAAAGGCTGTTAAATGGCAGGAGTAAGCCACACGATGCTCCTGAAAGGCCTTCTCCCTCCAACATCCCTCCATCCTGCCGTTGGTGTGATGTATTCGTAAAGGTAGGGAGAGGGCGATTTGCCTAAGGGTGAAGCCTTGCAGGCCAGCCACAGAACTTCAGGACATACTGGCTCTCACAGGTCCCATGTTCCTAGCCTGACACTGAGCTTCCATCAGCAAGCAGACACTTGGGTCCTTCAACAGAAGTTAATCCCCTTCTACCTTCCTTATTTGTAGGGGTGAAAGAAGTCCAGTGGAGTTGAGCTGGAAAGCACAAACAGGGATGAGAACAACCAGTTTGCATACTGATCCTTGGATAATGACCCCCCCACCCTCACAGCTCACTCTTCCCCAAATAAAGACACATTGTTCAATGGCATGTTGAAAAGACGTGCTCGTCATTCTTAATAAACAACTAGAGTAAGAATACATAAGAGAAACAGGGTGGTATCTTTATATGATACACAAGTGTATGTTACAAGAATTCCAACAGGCACAGGAGCCTCAAGGTTTAAGGCCTCAACGTTAGGCCAAAAAAGAAGAGTGTGGTAAAGTTTGTACTTTTAACATCTAAAAATGTCACTTAAAGGTCTGAATAGAAATCGTTGGTTTGGGTTTTTTTGTATAAATCACAATTGCAGTTCACTCTCTCCTCTTCCTTCCAAGACAACAGCAAATTAATGTCCAAGCACAAGAAAAGATGCCTGCCTCTCCTCCACCAGCTGAGCAGGTCCATCCATCATTCTGTGCCCTCTAGGCTGCATGTGCTCCAAGGAGATAGAGGCCCCAGCCATCCAGGCCAATCCTGTAGTTCATGTTTTCTACATCATAAAAAAAAACCAGAGTCAACCAGCAGCTTTCCACAGCTCCCAGCTCGCAGGGGATATGCAGCCTCCAATGGTTCCAACAGTTTGGTGTGTTGGGTAGGATACACAATGGGTAGGTTTTTCCTTTAGATTCTTTTAAAGAGAAGCCTAAAAGGGCTTCATAACTACACCAATAAAAAACCAAAAACTTAGGCATCTCCTTTAGTGTAAAAGTCTGTACAATTTATCTTTGCTTGTCCCCCATCACCCTGCCCCACCCCTTCCAAGCCAAGAAGGATGCCTTAGTGCATGGTGTTGGCATTAGCCACGGCAAGAGCTTCCTGAATCTCTCGTATCACCAGGATCCGGGTGAGCATCTGCTCCATCTGCTCTCTGCTGATCGGTTGGATGGAATACCAGATAGGGCTGTTGGGGGCCACCACTGGCTCCGGTGTCAAGTAAAATGTGTCATTCCGGCCTTTCACACTCTGGGGGCTGTGTGAGGAAGATCAGAGATAACCAGACTAACAGAATGTCCTGGAAGGGAGACACCGCCACTGTCGTCACCCCAGGCTTCACAAATCCTGACAGTGAGCATCTGGCTGATAACACACAGGGGTATGGATGTACATCGAGATGCAACAATGGTCTCAAAGTTTTGAGGCCATACAACAGTTAAATTGCCATGGTGATGACTATAAAAGTCACTTTTACTTCACACTGCAAGTATTACACAAACAGCTTTAGAGGTCTTTCAATGATGGGGTATTTTCACATCCAGGCTAGCTGTACACCCATCCGTGCAGAGGAACATTTACATCAATTATCAGAACATCTAATTTAGAGCAGAGCCCTTTGAAGCTCCCTTTAATCTCCAGAGGAAGCCCTCATTTTCATTCCGCAACCAATATGAATAGGACCCTAATCTCATCTCAAGTAGTAGATGCTTCCAGATGACTTGCTTGTGTGTCACAGGCATGTCATGCTAACACAGCCAACTCTCAAGTGAGTGTGAGTTTAAGAGCAGCCAGTTCACACATCAGGATTTGTCTCTAAATACAATAGAACTTCAGCTTAAGTGCGATCAGAATAAATCCCACCCTCTCGCATCAACACCCCACCCCATTTAAATAAATTTATCACCACCCTGAAACCACACCAGCTACAAGATGCAGCTTAACAGTCGCAGAAACCACACACACGAACGAGAACTCTCACCATTTGAAGAGGTAGAAGTCATACAGCTTTATCGGACACCTCAGCGGGTTCTCTGGATTCTCAGTCTGCTCTGCATACATGTCATCTGTAACTACAAACCAGCCCCCCGGTAATCTGTCAGACAACTTGTAAGTACCGTAAACTGAGCAGTGCTGTACAGCCTCAGCACTCCTTGTCAACATGCAAGAGCTGCCAAGAGACATATGACTGTTCCAGGGCAGAAGCACCTGGTTCTGAATGCTCAAAGGATCACATAGAGAGCTTGCTGTATTCCAAGGCTATACCACAACACATCCATATCCTCCTTTACATCTCTACTCTACCTGTGCCCAAAAATGAGAGAAGTCTCTCTAGTGAGTCTGCAGTGCCTCTCCTAAACCCCAAGCCTGTGCTCTAAAGAGGACAGATTGTTCTTATATATGAATTCTATCTGGAATCACAAATCAAGGTAAGAGAAGCACTCCCAAAGAACTTTCTTCCTCTGTTCACAAGCACTTAACCCCAAAAGCCTCTTTGCCCATAAAACCCCAAAGTAACAAAAGACTTTATCCTGAGTGCGTGACAGTCTCGTTCTCTCAGACAGGGTATGTCCTCAGGCTTGTTATTAGCTGGGACTATGTGCTCTCAGGTAGAGTGCACAGAAAAAAAACTGCTAGGCTGAAGGCAATTGGCAGAGCCTTGGGTTGTTGTGGCCCTACCTGCAGACATTTCCAGGTTCATCCATTTCCTCCAAGCCCAGTAAGTAAATATTCCCAAACCAAACTTCCAGACACTACCTTTCTGTCCTGTCTGGTGTATGCCAGGAGCCTTCATGTAGCGGATACTCGTGCTTTTATCCTTGGGATTAGAAGGGTTCTTCTTGGTCTGTCTCAACACCTTGGAGAAGGCCAGCTTCATGTGCTGGTCTACTGTTTTCAACAGGAAGTATCTGAGCAGAAAGAACAAGGCATTCAGAGGCAAGTAAAGGGTACAGTTGTGACAACGAGGTAGTTAGCTTTGCTCATTGCGAGCCAGGTGAAGTTCAAACCAACACTGCGCTGAAGACTGTTCCAGCAGCAAAGCTGCCACAAGTTCAGTTTCCCCTCTGCTACTGCATCATCTTTGCCCAATATGGTTGCAAAAAGGGCTCTGAAGGCAACCATTTTGAAATTAATCATTTTACCCTAATCCAGCACAGCAGTTTCCTAGAAATCTTGTCAAGGCATTTGAATTTCTTTCATTCCCCAAGACCTAAGTACTTACTTTGTATTAAAAAACATCAGTGTAGTGAGCAAGGTGGAAGGGGAGTGAGCTCCTAGTTGCTTACACTCCCACAGCATCTCTTCCGTTACATGACTGGAGAGGACATAACCTGCAATAATGAGAAGTCAGCATCATGCCAGGAGACAGTCGCAGCAGGAACACAGGCAGCATTTTATAGTCTAGAAGTACCAAAGAACATAAGTCCTAAGGGAAGGAGGAGGAGGAGATCCTCACTGATGTCAAGACTCCCTGCTGCACAAAGAACTTTTTAAACAGCAGGTACAGTTCAGAAATGCTTATATACATACGTCATCCTCTGGCTGTGGAGAGTACGCTTCTGTGATATACCTACACATCCCATCCCAAAGAGAAATAAATATGCACTTTAACAGCTTTTAATTAATGGCTCTACTCCAATGCAGACGCTCCTAATCCAATAATATGTGAGAGCAGGCAGGCCAGTGTAACAAATCGGCTCTTGGCCCTGCGCACAGCTTTAGTCAGCACACAGTGCCAAGTGATGTATTTGGACATGAATAATCCTTTGATTCTCAGATTTTTTTTCCCCCCTTTGTGTAAAAGAGAAATACTATCCTCCAAATACACAGATAAACAGAGAAACAGACAGCAGTATGAACTCTGGGGCTTGTGGAATGACAAAGCACAGATCAAACAGCCAGGGTGAAAACAAAAGGATTCCAAAACTCATGGTGCTACTTAGCCATCTAGCCTGTAACATCAGCTGCTTTTCTGAACACAAGCAGTAGCTTCTTCACTGATATCTAATCAGATCAAAGGGAATGAAGTGATGAGAAACCATGTTTCTGTGCTTTGAAAATGCAATTCTTACTCTGGTTATCATAAGCAACTTTTCCAGAATCTCTCTCTTGTGGAACTGCACCCCCCAGCCACCATCTTCTAAACACAGGGTTGAGATGAGCTGCATTGACTGGGCCTCAAATACTGCTAATCACATATTGGATTTTACTTTTGACACTTAGTTGGTCCTGCAGACCATATCCATCTGGCCACACGGCAACATGACAGCGTTGTAATACCTCCCAAACAATTTGTACTAGAGGCAGGATGTATTAGTACATCAGATGAGGAATCTTGATTCAAGTGAAGGATCAGTTGGCTTCTAAGTAAGCCAGTCTCATGACAACACAAAGTCCAAACGCAATCTGCCTTGTGATGGGTGACAACAACAGACAAATGAGGGCTAGAGCAATAACTCCAGCATTCACTGCAGACAACGCTCTTCTCCCTGACCAGTATAAGCTGCGCTAAGCGACATCAAGTACTTCAAAAGGGTTTTTACTCAGACTCCACTCATGCTGTAATTCAGTATAAACATTCCAAACTCTGGAAAGTTTTAAAGTTCTTACACAAAATTCCTTACCAAGAGGGGAAATGCGGGGCTGTACGTCCTTGAGAACTTCATGCAGCCATTCAGTGAACCGAATGTAATAGAGATCTGAGAAGATGTCATCTACTCGGCCATTTTCAAAGAGATACTGTAAGAGATTCACAATGGTACAGAGTGTAATCCTCAGATCAGAGCTTATCTTAAGAGCCCATGTACCAAATTAGTCAAGAATTTTACAGCATGGCACATTCTGCTTAGAAGAGTGAAGAATCTTGCATCAAAGCCAGTACAAGGTAGGTAATCCCAGCTACTACCATGGGAGTGTTAAGACAGAAAGGAAAAACCATCTCAGAAAGTGAAGCTGATTGGATTTCACCTTCTGTGTCAGGTGCATTCACTCCAAGTTCTTTCACATGACTGTCCTTTGGACACTAGGCTTGTTCAGGTTCAGAAGAAAAATGTTCAATTATCCTATTATAACTTAGCTGTTGCTGTAGCTCTTCCAGGAAGGACACTAATATTAGCAGCTCAGACTACCCACACCACGCAAAACCAAGTTCTTGCCTGCTGAAGTTTCAGCTAGATAAAGTTTCGATGTTGACAAATTCCTCAAACATTATCCAACACCATCCCCACCCAACAAAAAACTTAAAAGCATTTATTCCTCTCCATTCTCAGTTACAATGAATCTTCACAAACTTAAGTCAGTAGATAAAAGCACTGCTACGTGCTAGTTATGTTTGATCTGACCTTTTAAAAAAAAAAAATCAAAGACTTTTCTTATGAAACTGTTGGGAAGCTTAATAGAAGCCAAATTCTCCATTTTTGTGACAGAGAATCCTCCCTATACACACTGACAACACACACAGCTCTGCTGCACAGCCAGCTGCCCTCCCCCTACCTTCTGAATACACAGGAAGATATAGTAGAGCACGTCTGGATCATAGGGTTCACCATCACCATTTCGAGCTTCTCGTGTCATTAAGCATAGACCATAATTCAGCTCAGCCACAGCTGAAGAGATGAGATCTTCCTGGAACCTCAGCAGCTGACGCCCTGGAAAAACAAAACAAAGCCATTTTATTTAAGCCATAAAGTCATATTATTTCCCTATCTTTCAAGAACGATTTTCCACATCTCTGGCTTTGCCATTCTATTTGGTAGGCCTAGTACTACCTCATTCTCCCAGTCTAATAAAGAGAGCTGAAATAAATCAAGACCTTAGGTTGTCAGATCTTCTAAAAGATAAACAGGCAAGAATCCGACAGGAGTACTCTCTGGCCTGCCTACTGCATGACTACTGCCTTTTTTTTTTAACCATGTCCACAAAGAAACGCTGCCCTGCAGCAAAAGGAAAACAACAATTCCATAACTGCTCTACCAGCTTGGCTGGCATTTACAGTTGTTTATTCACCCGTGCACTAGTCATACAGCATCCTTTTCTACTGCTGCCACCATAGGTGCTCAAGCTGGCTCAGCACAGAGCCCTTGAAACATGTCCTGTGGCAGTGGGAGTAGGCAATAATTAGTGCTGCAGAGTAAATCAAAGCTTAAATTTAAAAGGAATCACTGATTAGAGAAAGGTGTTTTCCAGAGCAGTAAACAGCTAACGGTTCAGTCACTCCTAATCCTGCCTGGAAAGAAAGAAAGCCCATGTTGTCATGAAACTTACTTCCAATAGGTGCTAGCCTATTTTGGGCTTCTTTTTCCAGCTCTGCATTCTTGGTCTGTGCCCAGCTTTTCCACACTTCAAGCCCTTCTTCTGGCTTCAGAGAGTTTGGAAGTAGAAGTTCAGGTGAAGTCTGTGGTTGCGGCTCAACTTCAGCAACCTGAACAGTTTGAGCCTATGAAAAAGAATACTTCAATTTACACACACACACCTTGATATGCAACAGTTCAATGATAGCTCTAGTCCCAAGGCACTAGACTTTTGCAAAACTCTCCTCTAACAAGGAATTAACCCAAGGAATACTACTTTTGCTGCCTAACCAGAATTGCTGCTAACAAGGAAGTAAATATATAAGAACAGTTTCACCAAGAACACTTCAGTTCAAATGGGCATATCTATAGTCCCTCTAGTAAATCCACACAACTTGCAGCTTGATGCACTTAGAAGCCCTGCAGAACTTCACAGAAGACCTAACAGTCGGGGGACATTCTTACTGCTTACTTTAAGTAGCCAGCCATTCAAAGGCAAGGATCTTCACAGGACAAAAGTCCTCTCAGCAGGCTCCTGGTCTCCCCTTGAACACTGAAATAGATCACTACTGATCCTGAAGTCCCATTTGCTCCAATGCATTTTTCTCGGTTTCAGTTAACTTGTCACTCTAAACCACCTCTGAGGTCTATCATCTCACTGCAAGAACGGACCAAGGGCCCTCACAGACAGAGCCTTAAGACACAGCAGTTAGAGAGACTGCCAGCCCCTGGCAGGGAAGAATAGTAGAACAGATAGCAACTTACTGATCATTGTTGCTCCAAATCTAGACTGCCCTGAGTAAGGTTCTGGGTATAATCACTCTTGGCACTGCTAGCATCCCTCCCCACCCTTGCCCACTGAGGTCAGGATCTCTTAATTAATCAGTACATAACAGGCAAACTGAATAGATATGCTCTGCTCTTACCATCAAGAACTGGTAAGACTAATTCATTTGTAAGAGGCATAAAGTAATAATAGACCAGCATCAAAATTTAGTTGCAATGCAATGCTCTCAAACTGCCAACTGTTGCTCATGAGAACTGTTCTGTGAAGAGCTACTGTATGACCTACTACAGACCCAAAGTGTCTCCAGAGTCTTTCATTTGTGGCAAAACCTTAAGTCACAAAGAATTACTACCTCAACAGGAAACTTAATTTACAGGCAACTGATGGCTCCTATCCAGAAAGAGCAGTGAGCTCCTCAGCTGCACTCACTCTGCATTCTTCTCTACATGTTCTCAATCCCATACCACAGAAAGTCGCATGGCTACCTCAATTAAGGAGATTAACTTGAAGCTTTACAGCCCTTAGTCAAATTCTCACTGGCATCCTGAACGTTACAGAGGTAGCAGTTCATGCATCAAAACAGTTTTGCTTTCTCCTTCTTAAGAGTCACCCCAAAAGGCAAAGTGTTGCTAGCGTGAAATAATTTTTCCCTTGACACTGCCAAGTGCCAGTCAGTGAAAGTTGCTCTGACAGTACTGGAGACCATAATGAAAATGGCACAGAGACTTCAGTAATATCTGCACCTTACTTAGTATAACAAAGAAAAAACAAAACCAAAACATCCCAAAACCAAATCAACAGCTGAAGAGGCAAAACCTGCAAGAGCCTTAAAGGGGAGCTTTCTGCCTGCCCGCTGGTTTCTCTCTCTCATTTTTTTTTTTTTTCCTTTTTGCAACAGCTCTTAACAGCTCTTCACTTAACCCCTGCATCACTAGCAGTGTCTGCTACAGCTGCAGAGAGAGACCCCGACTGAAAGGGTCCAGCCTTTATCAAAGCAGATGGTAACAAAAGTTTAAGGTGCCAAGCAAGCCTCTGTCTCAGAAGAGGAGTCCAAGGGTGAACTGACACCTTGTCTCTGCAGGAGCTGGGACCGAGCCTCTGCTCTCCTCCAGAGCGAAAGCAGAAGGCTTTCCAGAATCAACCACCTCTGTAAGCCCAAGCTCAGGGTCAACCTTCTGCCCTGACCTCCCCGACACCTTGCCAGTGAAAAGGCAGGCATACAGGCTGGAATTAATTCACCAACTGGCAGTTGCTTCTTAATTGACCTACATTTTTCACAAACAGAGAAAAACAGCTGCAACTTAGTCTGGATCCCAGAGCAGCACAGGACCAGAGGACACTGTGGGGCAAGCAGGCAAATTCCTTCTCAGTCTCACAGCTGTGAGAGGGACAACCCCCAGAAGTGTAACATTCAGGTATAGCAGTTTTTTTGCTGTCTTAGAAGAATGTATCCCCTCCTGGACTTGCCTCTGTATTTAGGGGATTATGAAAGACCCAGTACTCAAGAGAACTGTGACCAGAAAATCATCTGATACTTAAGAACTGCAAACTGCTGTGCACAGGAACACACAGCGTTAGTAGACTTACAAGTAACCATTAAAGAAACTATGGAGCTAATACCTTGGAAACAATCACAAGAATGTGGCTCATGCTCTTTAAGACCCTAAAATAAATCTAAAAATCCTGTTCAGCAGAGAAGCAAGAACTTCAACTTAGTTTGTTCAAGTAGCCAAGAGTGAGAAAATGCTCTCTGAGAAAGAGAATGAGCTACAGAATGCCCTTCGAACATGACAAAACAAAAAAACCCAACCAACCAAATTTCCACGCATTTTAAGACCCATAACATACAGCTTTATACAAGAGGGCATCCAGCAGTTATCTAGAGATGCAGGGAGCCCTTTTCAGTGAAGATCTTAATGGGCTAAAGCCCACAATTGACTCAAACAACCAGATGTGACTACAGAAAGCAATCGTCCTGATCTCAGTGCTTACTGATGAGGCAGAGGGCATACAGGCCTTTATAAAGCCAACAGTGTTATTTATAAACTGGAAAGAATTTATAACAACATTTATGCTCACAGACTTGGATATTTTTGTCCTCATTCCTTTCAGCAAAAACAGGCTCTGACAGATCAATCACTTTCCACTTTCTGGTAATAAAAGTTACATCCATTTGCACATATAAGAGTCCAATAACAGCACAAGTTATTCCAGTTTCAAAAGCCAATTCAAAATCATCTGTGGTTTAAAGTCAGCAACAAAGCCTCTAAAAAGCCAGCAACAAGTGTGGCTGCCATGTTTGCCAAGCACTACGAAGAGATGTTTATCGCTGCTTGTTACTGTGCTGTTGTGCACCAGGTATTTACTGGAAACACAACGTGGCGTTACAGACAGGTACACCTGAAGTCTGCTCATTATTAGTTAGAATTTAACACTTTACTTGGACAGTGGATCTGCTGTGGAGTCCATGTGTCATGTAATGCGAAGTAACTGATAACTAGGTGAGTAGCGTATTTGCACGCCTTACTTCTCTGCAGTCACCCCTGCCTGTGCACTGCAATGCCTACAACAGCTCAGAGGAAGACTGCACACCTGCAAATACCTGCTATGAAGAAGCCAGCAATGCCATGTACCTATTAACTTACACTACAAGTATTTATTAATCTACACTAAGATGATCAACACTAATTCCTTCGAGGAAGTTTTTAATCCTATAATTATATATCAACATTAACACATGGCAGTCCTACATCTATTGGGAGTCAAATGCCCTATGCCACACCCAGGCTACTGGGACAGCCGCATCCCTGCTTCTTGGATGCTAGCTGACATCCTCCCTCTCCGCAATGTGTGGAAGTTGTTAATCACAGACTGAGGCCAAGAATCAATTTTAACTTACTGAGCAAGTGACTTGCAGTTGCTGCTGCTGCTGCTGCCCCTGCTCTTGGGGTGTGGGCTGCTGCTGTTGCTGCTGCGGGTCCCATATGTGCACTGTCTGTGCTGTATTCTGGTATGTCCCTGCCACAGCCTGCACTGCCACTGGAATGTGGATGTTGCCATTCATAAACTGCGCTGGAAAGAGCGAATTAGCAAGAGTCTGCACCACTTCCTCGTGAGAGTTCTTCACTACTGAAGTACTTCCCACCATCTTATCCTTGTCATCTTCCAGCTTCACAGTAGCCAGTGTCGTTGGTGAGCCACTGACGTGGACAGCATTATAGGCCTCCTGAGGGATGGCGATGTGGGTTATGTTTTGCTGCTGAAGGTCACCACGTGGCTGAGCAGAGTAAACGGGGATGGTCCAAGTCTCTCCAGTGGGGCTAGTAATGGTCCCAGTGGCACTGTACAGGTGGGCACTGTCCACTGTTAACAAGTCTGGCCTCAAAGAGACATAACTTTGCTGCTGGCCCTGAGGAATGGCCAGCACTGTGGCAACTGGCTGCCCTGAAATAGCATACGATACAGTGATAGGCATATCCACTTTACGTTTCTTCACTGGCTGAAGGACGCTAGCAGTGCTGATCCGCCGCTCCCCCTCTCGTGGAGAGCCTTGTTGAGAAGGGGGAGGTGACAGCGCCCCAACTGTTTGGATCTGGATCTGTTGGCCACCAGTAATGGCCTGTCCTGCCACAAGCTGGGCCTGGATCTGCTGGTGTTGTATGTGTTCCTCCTGTATTTCAGCAGCCTGGATCTGTTGGGCAGTCTGCACGTGCTGCACTTGGATCTGCGCTGCCTGCAGCTGAGATGGGCTGGGGCTCTGAAGAGATTGACTCTGTATTGGCTGGGATGCTTGCTGCTGCGCCTGGCCTTGGATCTGCACTTGGACCTGTATTGGCTGCTCTGAAGCCTGATGGACAGTGAGCTGCGGAGAGAGCTGCTGGGCGCAGACCTGCTGCGGTGACTGCTGGACCTGGACCTGAACCTGCAATGACATCAATTTAACAATTAGAGCTCAGCAAATGCTAGCAATTCAACAGAAATGCTCTGTCACTGAAGGTCTATGCTCCAGGTCTTTTATGCTCAGTTTTAGAATTCCATGTATGAATCCAGTAGGAAAGGTCTCAGGAAAACAAAAGCAAGTTATTCTAGGAGTGTGCATTTGACAACAGTGATAGAAGTAGATGATGCACTTGCTCAGCATTGCACATGACCACACTTCTCCCAACAGACAGAACAGCACGTGAGTTGCATCTCCCTCCTCATGGTTCTGTGGGCTCAAGCCAACAGATTGCATCTTTGGAAGCCAAGAGAATCTTCAGAGCTATCTGCATTGCTAAAATGCCGTTTCAGCACAGGCCTTGCAATAGCAAAACTTTAAGGTCATGCATATGACAATTCCGACAGTTTACATGGCTACAAAATACAGGAGCTTCCCTCATTCTTACTGTGCTCTCAAGATTGTTTTTCTGCGAGTCCCCCAAATGGCTGCAGGATCACTTGCCAGTGACAGGCAGTAAGAAATATGGGTAAGTCGAAACCAGCACTTGGCTCTTTCCACATAAAGCGCAAATATTATTTTGAAACCAAATGCTAAAAGTAACACTACACAAGCAGGAGTCAACGCAAAGTGGCAAGTTCAACCTGAACCTTTGTCATGTGTTAGGGGGCAGCATTGCCGCATTTGTTTTTTAAGCCTCACAAGTATTTCTGTAGCAGTGATAATTAAAACAAAATCTTTTTTCATTATTTACTTACTCCACTTAATCCAATGATTGGACAAATTACTCAGTTGTATTTCCTAGCTCATGCACTTACACAATGCTAAATAACACAGGCAAAATATGTTAAGGCTTGGACTCAAGCACAGTTCCTTTTATTTTAGGGGGAAACAAAATAAAAAAACAACTTGCACCCTCTCACATCAATGCCCAATGTCCAAGGTCTGTCATGCCATCTAGGAGTTGGCCAGGAGCAGACCTAAAGCTACCAGTTAGATGTAGCCCCCAAAACAAAATTCGGGTCTCAACAATTCCACATTACAGGCCCTGAACCCAACTCAGCTGGTGTCTCCACTTCCACAGTACCAAGTAAGGTTTACTCTCCTCTTCCAGACACTTTACCACTTTATCTCCCACAGTGACACAGCATTTCCATCCTCCTAGAAGGGACATCCTAGGTTTCCACAATCATCTGCTTGCTCCAGACTTCCTTAAGGCTATATCTTAAGAGAGGGAACTAGTTACTCAGGTTCTCCTTTCAAATCCAAGTGCGCGATGCAGAGCTTTATTAGAAATATCTACAATGGCCATACGAGTTGCAAAAATGTCTCCTTACTCACGTTCTCCCATTTCTTTTTACCTCGCCTTCTAGAGTCAGACAGACTAATGTGGCATTTGCACAGAGACACCTCACTAGCCAGCCTGACAATACCAAAAGGAACGGGTAGCACAGGTCTACATAGTGCAGATACACAAAATCTCACTTCCCAACATCATCTCTTAGACTTAAAGAATGTTAAGGATTCATTTGCAGCCAACTAAGAGTTGCTAAGGAAAAAAGAGGATGTAGCAAAACGCATGGTTGTAGACCAGTGACTTCTTGTTAAGAACTAATTCCATTTCCAAGAAGAATGGAGTTTTACAGGTTCCTGCTGGAAGCTGTGGACTATACTGTAATCCACATGACATGGACTTTCTATAATAATTTCCTGCATGGCAACAAACACATGACCTTGTGTCAGCATGACAGTTTAAAAGCTGCATCAATAAGCAACTTGATCACACAGTTAACTGAAAAAGATGAAGTCACCTGTAGGATGCTGCTTCAGTTCTATCTGATACTCTTATATTGCCTTATAGCATGACTACTGCCAAGCACAGATCCCACTTAAGAGCTCAGCTTAATGAATCAGTTTCAATTACACCTCTAAGGCAAGTATACTCCAAGATATAGTACTTGGTATTAATTTAAATCCTTGTTCAAAACATTACCTGCAAGGCAAAGGCTCAAGCTGGACAAGCTAAAATCCATTATTGTAAACTGATATATTTCCTGTTACTGCTGTGGGGCATACAAATCAAAGACTTTTTTTTGCTAGCTAGCAGCAGGAATTAGAAATCTGCTCCAATGCTGTAACAATTTTATCATATAACTGCAGTTAGAAAGGTAATGGAATAAGCTCAAGCAAGAGGAATTTTCAACAAATGAAGCATGACCTAAGAACAGACTTGACAAGACAGCATTTTATTCCTTTTGCTTTTATAGCTCATCTGGAAGGGACCTACAGTGATAATCCAACTGCCTGACCACTCCAGGGCTGACTGAAATTTAAATGTTGTTAAGGACATTACCCAAACACCACTTTAACGCTGACAGGTTTTGGGGCATCAACCACCTTTAGGAAGGCTGTTGCAGTGCTTCACCACCTTCTTGGTAACGAAATGCCTCCTAATTGTCCAGTCTAAACCTCCTCTGGCACAACTTTGAACCATTAATTACTTTTTAGTCCAAGTCTACCACCTCAGAAATTCATGGGCAACGACCATCACTTACAGTAAGCAGATGAGCAATCATAACTCGAGGCCCAACAATACTTCCCTAGGACTAAACCCTAAACATTACAACTAGGTTGTCTTGCCTTTGCTTTAGAGTTCTCAAAATGTTACTGTTAACACCCAAAGAATTATTTCAGACCTAAATGACATGAAGTCAACACTCTGAGAAGCATTGGAAGTTCTCCATGATGCAAACCGCAGACATGATGCTTCTGGTTAGAGACTGCTCCTATGTAAAAGGATACTGGAGCTCTACCTACCATGCATTGTGTATCCCTTATGAATTACACATCCATTTTTAACAACCACATTTGACAGCAGAATCCTCCCTGATTTCAAGCTGGATGTACCCAAGAGTGCTACAAATACTGGTTTCAGATTCACAACCTTCAACCCAGTCTGACACCAGAGCTTCTTACATTGACCTGACTGTCTGACTTCCTACCTGAGCAAAAAAGGAGAAAGAATTACAATAAACATCATCACCTGCTGACTTTTTAAGACACTGTACAGAGAGGAATGCTTTAAGTTTACAGGCCAAGACCAACAGAAAGGACTTTAAATCTTCACCTTATGCCGGGGATTAAAGCGAGAACATGTTATGCTGGGAATTCCTGGATTATACCAGTGCAAGACAGGAACATGCCAATTTACCAGTATTGAAAAACTGCTCATTGCCAGAAGTTTGGATCTAACAGCATGAGAAGAATCACTCCCCATCAGGCTACCATCACACAGAAAAATGCTTTTTTAGCATAAAACAACTAGAAGTTGGACCAAGTACTAGCTAACCAGAGAATCAAAAGCATAAGAAACCAGCCCTGCATCGTACCAGGAGGGCAGAACTAAATTTGTAAGATTCTCCTAAAGGAAATTTGCCACATTAAGTTCAAAACCATATTCCATCTAAAACTGAACACATGCAAAGAGAGAACAACTCCACAAGCACAAGAACAGCTGAAGCCTGTTTTCCACAAGTTATTTTGTCATAGTTGATAGACTAACTCTGACAAACTTTCAAGTAGGATTCATAACAGTGAGTGAAAATAGAAGAATATCAAGCCCACAATTATTTTTTGACCAATGCATGGGAAGAAGGCTTAAAATACACTTCCCTCAACAATCCAAAGCTGAAGTGGCTCCAGATTTAAAAACTGACACTGTAGTAAGAGTTCCTTCTAATGTTACATCAGAAAGCACACATACAAAACAGATCTGAAGTAGAGAGTAGGTGAAAAGACTGACCACTGAAGTAGGAGGAAACACTGGAACTTGTTTTTCAACTACTTTACAGGAAGTCCTTTGCTATCTAAGTAAACAAGGTCTACGGGGAGCATACAAGCCAGCTTTTCAGAACTGCCAGACAGATTTTTCACTCCACATTTTTCCTCTGCTCATTCATCAACATCAGAGAGAGAACTCCATGGGCCAAATTAGGCCTTGTGTGTATCTGAGCAGCTGCAATATCAAGATTATGTTATCAAGCCTAGAAGCTGGGGAAAAATTTAAGCCCAAAACAGTTAAAACTCACAATGAAGGGAAAACAAGCCAGTTTATCTCTCAAAGAGGCACCTGCTTCCATATACAAGAAGGTGCTATCTTGAAAACATCGCTCGACTATGACCATTCTTGGAAGTGGCACATTCAGCCCTGGGAAATGCTGCTACACTAATATCTTATTGGGATGATTTTCAAAGGTAAGTGAATAGCAGTCCTACCTCTAGGCTAAACTTCAGAACCAAGAAGGGACAGGGGGAAGCTGCATTCATGTGCAGTGATGGACAGCAGTAGCCTATGCAAAGCCAGAGGCAACATTTTCTTGAGCTATTTAAGTGCACCTTTCTCTGCCTTATAGCATTCCTAGCACCCAGTTTCCCATAATGGCCTGAAATCACAGAATATACTGGGGGAAGACAGAAAAACCTGAACAGTAAAGACTTAAGGAACTGAGCAATTAGAAAGACACAGACCTTAAATGCCTGTGCAGTATCTTTCATTTAACTATTCCCTATATAGTTCTACAGTCCTGCTCACCTGCAGCATACTTCCCTCAAGCCCTGTCCAAGAAGCTCTTTCTTGCCACCCCAGCCATCATCTTAATAAAAAGCTGAAATTGAGGATCTTCCTGACATGCACTGCACATGTCCTAAGCAAAGGCACTTTCTGTTCTCTGATATTCTTCCAGTTAAATCTTGTGGAAGAGGAAGAGGCACAAGAAGTTCACTGCAGAAATACCATATTCAGTAAGCTAACACCTCTTCTTGCTAGCACCATCAACTCGATGGCTTAAATGCACAAGATGATCTAGAAACAATCTCACCAAAGGCAGAGCTGATAAAACTCTTACTTGACTGGAGAAAAACATGGACGTTCCCAGCCACCTGCAGATGCACCACAACTTAACACAACCAAACTCTTTAAGATTGTTAATGACACTGCTGTGATACATGGAAAGGGCTCCAAGAAACTTGTACTGCAGCACTGCTAGTGTATGTAACCCAGCAGTTGCAATCCACTCAGTCTTTTAAAATAAATATTTGCCAAAAGTTTGCTGAACCTTTAAGGCAAGAAAACCCTAAGGTGGCAACTTCTTCAAACAGGAAATTTATTTTGCCAGGATAAATCCAAGCAGTAGGTACGGTCTCTGGTTCTTCACAGCAAGTAAAATATAGGATGAAATTTGAGCACTGCCTGTCAGTCTTTATGACCCTAAGGTTGTCGGCAGCACTTGCAGCCATGAGGTCACCTGACTGGTCATATCATTAATCACCTTCAGTACCATTGCCACATTGCCAGAGATAAGCATAGTCATTTAAAGGGTTTTCTACTGGTTTGCAACTGGATTAGCAAGAACTAAACAGATTATCAAGTCAAGTCCTGGGATGACATTAGTTTGATCAAAAGCTAAGAGGCTTCAGCAGATGAACAATATTTCTCATAATATAATGTAAGCAGTATTTTCACAAAGCAAGCCAGCTGGGTCAGGTGTGCTGCTCTGGTGGAACAGCGTCATCCCAGAGCCACAACAAGACTCTTGCAAAGGGATAAAGACGTTTCTCTCCATTCCATCCTTGCAAAGAGCCTTCAAGACAATTCTGAGCTAGCTGCTCCAATACCATGACTCCAGCTGCACAAAAGGTGAGGTCATATCTAGTACCAGATGTGCCACCTAAGTATTCTGAGGGTTTGTAACATCCTAAAGTGAGCAGCAGGGTAAGCAACCCAAACACTTATTATGATGTGTACTCACAGATGTGAAAGCAAGTATTTTAAAGTAGAGCCACATCAAAACTAAGGGGGAGAGCACAGACAACATTCTTCAGGAAGGTTGCTGCAATCTTGACTTCCATCAGATATTTTTCGTGTTCAGGGTGCAGGCCATTCAGTTTAAAAAACAGGAACAGGTCTCTGGCAACAACTCTATGGTTATTTTCAAGAAGGTCAGGAGATTATTTTTCTCTGCAACATATGATATATGACCTCCCTCCCTATCTCTGTTTCTAGAAGACTTGAAAGGGTCAAGCCTGAACCTTAAGTAGTTCTGAAAGCAGGCAGCAGCAGGGGGAACTTTTACAATTGGTTCGAGGGCTTTCCGCACCTTCAAGACTGAGGCTCCCAAAAAGCCAACCTTCTTAGTTCTTCTATAGAGAAATGAGGCTTCTCCCATAAAAAAAAAATGCTGGCTGGCAAAACCAAAAGCACCCTTGATCAGTTTTAATAGACTCACACAGAGATCCAAGTAACATCTCCGAGACTAGAGGTTTTTATTCTTCAAAAGCCTGGTGACATAAGTTACTGTAGGGCAACAGGTTACAGAAGTCCCAGTTAAACATTCATTTATTGAATAGAAAGAGTAATTGGAGATGTGTTACCCAGTGAAGAGACAAGTCTGTCTATGCTGTAGGATAAAAGCACACAAGTGAGCCGTCAGCACAAGTCTACTGCGCTGCAGCAAGTTCACACCACCTTATCTCCAGTCATTTGTGCCTCCATACCCCCAATTGTTGCAAAAGAGCTCACAACTTTACATTCATGCTACAGAAGGATTCCTATCTGGAGTGTACCAGAATTACAGCTGTAGACAAAGTTCAGCTGTCTGGAGACATAAGAAAACCTTAGTAAATGCCACACTGCCTATAAACTCTTCAAATAATGAACCATGTTTGAGGACCAAAGCAGTTATCCTAAGTTACATGTTTGGAGTTCTTCTCCCCTTTAGTACTGGATTGTCTCTTTTAATACTTTATAAAAAACCTACTGTAATACCTATTAAAAAAAAAAAGAAAGAAAGAGAAGCCTCTTTCCACTGTGCAAAGGAATAATCTACCTCGACACATGTGCATCTTGTAGAGTTCCTTTCCTGAAAGGTGTTTACCCCAGTCCTTACTGTGAGCTGACTCCCCTTCATTTCTCCCTGATGGAAAAGCCATTTCAAGGCCTACAGCTTTCAGAACATTCCAGCAAAATAATTTAGAGATAATTGACAACATTACAAAAACCTGAAGACTAGTAAGATGCCAAGACCACTCTGAACAATCAGATACAGACAGACCAACAGACAAGGGTGATATCTATAGCAGCTTCACACAGAGTGCAAGGCTTCAGGGAGCTGTGTATATGCCATAATCATCAATCCATCAGGTTACACCACTACATCGCTATGTATGGTGCACCTCCGCAGAGGTGCAGTCAAGACAGAAATTTACTACAAAATTCCCAAGTGAAAGGGAAATAGTGCTGTTTATATAAAGTTAGTTGGCTTTGCTCCTTAAGTGCTTGCCTGTGATTTCAAGTTAGATAGTAGCTGGCTATGAATACCACTCCATGGGTTAGCAAGTCATATACACAACGACAGATGATTTAAAGCACTTACCTGGACTTGCTGGGGTTGCTGAACCTGTATCTGCTGCTCTGGTGGAGTTTGCTGCTGGACACTGGTTGTCACAGGACAAGCAAGTTCAAGCAGAGACCCGGCCACCTCTGTGCTGTCCGTGTAAATGCAGTTGCCACCCTGCTGATACACCATTGTGGTGGTGGCTGTCTGCTGAAACTCCTGCAGAGCTTCTGGCCCCTTAGAAGCAAGGGAGTCCAGAAACTCCTTCATTCTGTGCTGTGGGATCGTTCGTGCCTTCACACGGATATACTCTTCAAAGGAAATGGTGTTCTCCAGAGAATTATTCATATTGCAAGGTCCTTAGGGTTCCTTAAGGAAAGAGAAAGTAGAAGTCTTAACTAAAGCACTCCTTTAACAGAAGAACGTTCCAAACTCCAGTAACTAATTTCTCATACTGAGTCCCATATGAAAACTAGCAAACATGCACAGCCAGATGCCCAAGGCAGATGCTTTAGTTTTATGAGGCATCTCACGCTACTACACATTTCTCAGATTAGCCCTTAGCAGCTCAGGGAAGTCTGAACAATAACCAGGTGTAACTGTGGCACTGGTCAAAGAGCTCACTGCTATGTGAAATCTTCTAGCAATGCACTTCACCAAGATCAGGTGAGTCCCATAACAGATGAAATCAAGTCACACATTTCATTTGTTTGCTGCATGCAGTATTAGTGAGAGAAGCTTAGAAATCAATATCTGTGGCGCTGCTTCACAGCCATAGAGGTGGGAGAACTGAGCAGTATGTTCTATCGGGCCATGCAGTTCTATTCTAGGCAGATAATGGGAAGCACAGCAGAAGAGCATCTGAGGCAGCGTTCAGCCCACTGCTATTAGGACTACAACAGCCTTATTGATTTGAATATAGCAAGCAAAAGGAGAGTGCTGGAATCAAGAGATTCCTCAAACAGGAAACTACACACATGGAGAAGCAGAGCTCTAGAAATGACTAAGCCAACAGCAGCAGCAGTTCTTGACATCCTTTAGGAAGAGGTTAACATGAAACATGCCAGGTATGAAGACAAAAGAGACGGAAAAAGAAATAAAAATATCAAGGAAGAAATGAATGCAAGGAAGAAAACCAGCAAAAGAGATGAGTTCACCCAAGAACATTAGAAAACTCCAGGGTATACTTTGACAGCATTATTCTCTTATTGACTTATCTTGTTTAAACCCACAAATTGTTTCTGCAATGAATATATTGTTTGTTTCTAAAGCACTAATTAGTCTTGATAAAGGATAAATAGATCTGAGCTATAACACTATCAGACATTGATGATTGTAAAAAGATGTGAACGAACACAAGATTAGGACTAGAAGAGGTAATTCAGTGCTATGAGATCAAGCTGTGGAAAGGAGGCAAAAGGGACAAACACCTCTATATGCACATTAAGACTGCAGTTCTAAAAAAAATAGGTACAAAAGCAAAACCTTGTTAAATCATGGTAAAATGACACAAAAAAGCAGAACTAAGACAGAAATATGTGGTTGAATGTAAGGCTGAAACAACCTGTGTGAAAATGGGAGTCAGTTCTCAGTACTTAGCGGCATCCAAGTGCACTCCACAAGTCCACCTCCAGCTCCCACCAAAAACAGTCATAGCTAAATCAAATTCTAACCACTCCTCACTGTGACGTGACAGCAGTCTAAACACACAGAAGTTCTTGTTTACACGGAGTAGGTTCATGGCTAGTGCATTGGACCAGGCTCACGGGAGAAAGAATGAATATCAAAGGTAAGGGGAATGCACGTGAGGCAACTTGCACTGCACCTACAGACTCTCAATTATGAAGCAACAATTGATTCTGTATGACATTACTACAGAAAATATTCTTAAAATATGCATCAATGTTTAGTACAAAGCACCAGCTACCAGTGTTCACTTGGTAAATCAAACAGCTCTGTGAAAATCAGCATACAGAAGCTCCTGCAGAGCCCACAGCTGGATAGAAAAATAATTTGTCGGCCTCTCAGAGATTCTGATCTGACACATTTTCAAGCCAGCTCCACACGACAGAGCCACTAAGACTATTTGCTTAGTGAGGGAAGTTTCCTCCAGGAGCCATACGAGACTACTCTACCCCTCCACAGGACACATAATTAACTCCTTCACAGGTGGCTGTATGACCAGGGTCAAACCAACAGAGAACAACCTTGTTAATACATCCTCAGCGACTCAGGTAGGACCTACATCAGGTACACTTGACTGCATCTCGTATCTAATTGCACAAGGCTCCGTCACATACTCTGAAGCTGGAAAACAGATCTTGAGTGATTAACGCATCCTGATTTTATACCTAGAACCTGAAAATCCTTGACTTCAGTACTACAGCAAGGCTTTCAGAACAGCATATTAATTTTGCGCTTCCATACTAAGGTGCGCTGGCAGACCCAGTTTTCAGAGGGAAGGCTCCTGTGAGGAATAAGGCTCGAGACTCTGTGCTGTGAACCCAGGTGTGAACACCACAGATGCTGTTTAAGATTATGTGCTCTTTGACAGTTAGCTGCTGCTGAATAGGATGGGCTTGCCTCTCAGCAAAGGTCCTGCCTTCTTCCTTGCTCCAGATTATGTTGTAAAGACTCAGGAAATAGCCGTCCACCTCCTATTAATTTTGTCAAGGGAGAGAGTGGGATGGGAGGTCAGCAGGGCCGCTGTTTTCAATAGCAGCTCTTCATTAGCCCTTCCTTTTATTTTGGAACTCGAATCCTTCTATCAAGGGTTGCTCACATGTGCATCACATTCCTGTGCAGCAGAGACCAGAAGCCAGCAGAAACCCAGATGCCTGAGCAGCAGGCCCAAAGAGCAAGAAGAGGTCCACCAACAAATCATCACTTGCCTTCTCCAACCACCAGGAAACAGAAAAAAATACAGTATTAATTTCTTAGATACAAATATTCACCCCTGCTTGGCTGCTCCATCTTAATTAGTTCTCTTTAGCATCAAAATCAAGAGCCTAGTAGGCCAGTCCTTCCCTACTAGTAAATCTTCCTCCAACACAAGCTGTCAGAAGGAATCTCTCTTTCAATCTTCACTTATATTTGCTTGACGTTACTACATCAAGAAACACTAACGCCCCAAACAGCGAGACATTCATCTGAGCTGCTGCAATACCTGAAGTACCAACCACGTATCAGAATCCCACTGCACCACGTGGTATGGGTTCCTGCTCCATAACAGCACTAGGATCTTTCTTTGGCTTTCTCTCCAGCTCCCCAATTCTTGACAATCAGAAAGGAGCTAAAGACACCGCAGGGGACAGTGTCGGTTGTGCTAAGTTTCTCTCAGAGTCATTCCAGTCCCTCTGAAGGCTGCTTGGGGCTATTTAACTGAACTACTCAAAGCTGTACCTCACAAACCCCTACACAGCAGCAGAGATATCAGGTTAAGATTCAGGAGGTTAACACTGTATCCTCAAAACTTTTTTTTTTATTAAAACCAAACCCACCTGTGTTTATGACAGACATCTCTAAGGTTCAATTGTGCATTTAACAGGTTTTTGTAGGGCAACATAAACAGCTTAATGCTGCAGTCACCGCTTTTACTCTTAGTTATCAAAACCCACTAATTTATACATTACATTTATCCCATAGACACGTATTAGAAAAAGCAAACACCTATCCTCACAAGATCTGGGCAGCATGTTTTTAATACCACATTTTAAAATTAAAAAAAGAGCACCCAGGCAATAAGCTCTGTCCAATAAAGGGAGGTCATTCCTTCCTGTTCAGCAAAACTGCACTTTTTTCCAGGAAATAAGTCCAAGAAATTCGTTGAAGATCATGAGCACATACAGTTAGTTCATAAAACTTAGACTGAGGTTACTGCAAACACACACACAACTTGCAGTATGTGGACAATCTGGACTCACCAGTCACCATGTTGCATGTATTTCTGCTGCTCTTGTCCTGAGCTCTTAGACTTGTAACGTTCTGGAGAAGACAGAACAAAGAAGCCCTTTCCAACCCCAGTTCCTCTTTCTTTATTAAAGCCGTTTTATTTTTTAATATGCACTCCATTAGGAAAAAGAAAAAAAGAAAATTGGAAGAGTGACCATCCAGGCAGCCAGCAGCTCCGACTGAAGAGCCGCCAGGTGCCCAATTCCTAACCTCTGTATCCCTCAGCCTGACAAGCGTCAGTAGGAAGCGGTTCATGAGCGCATCTGTCACCGGGCGCTGAACACCACGCCGTGACAGCGGAGTTACTGGAAGGCAGAACTTAGAACAAGGCAGCAGCAGTGACCGTATCCAGAGGTGCCCCCTCCTCCTCCTCCTCCTTCCCCGCCGGCGTACCCGGCTCGGGACAGGCGGCAGCGACACAGACCAACCCAGCTCCATATTTAACTCCTGAGATCACCGCCCGCGGCTCCACACGGCCGGGCCGCTCCCCGCCGCCTTTGTTCGCCGCCGGGCCCGGACCCGAACCCGCGGACAGGAGGCGCCGCTCCCTCCACCCTCCCCTCCCCGCTGCAGGAGCCATGTTGGGGGCTTCGCGGGGACGGCGGCCGCCGAGGGCCGCGCCGCGCAGAACGCGGAGGCCGCGCCTTCCTGCGCGCGCTGAGCCCGCCTGCGTGGGGGGGGCGCCCGGTGCAGGGTAAGGCGAAGGGGTGAGATGGGGGCGAGCAGGGGGGGGTCGACCGGCGCGTGTACGCGCCGGTCGACCCCCCCCTTTTCGCCCCCCCCACCCCGGGCCCGCGCCGCCCCCGGAACCGCCGCCACCTCCGCCCCCCCGCGCCTGACGGGAGGCCCCGCCCGGCCCCGCCGCCGCGTACTCCCGGTCCCGTCCCCGTCCCGGCGCACCCCGCTAGCGCTGCGGCGCTTGCCGGCCCCGCCTCACCCCGTCCCTGCTGCCGCCGTCGCCTCGGCCCCGAGTCTCTCCCCCTCACAGCTCCCTGGGCGCCATCTTACATTCAA